>CM059209.1:24631724-24856724 GCA_030347435.1 Clarias fuscus | reverse complement strand
ACTCCATTGTGTTTCGTCATGCATGTTGTTTAGATATAAAAGACCTTTATAATTATTCTAGCATCATCACTCAGCAAAGTTTGGCCCATAATCTGTTAATTACTAATAACCCTATCTCACCTACACTCAACACTGTTGCCAACTCAGAGAATTTTTTCCTTGCGACCGTTACCCTCGGCTTGCTCATCACGGTCAGTCTGATCATTTTGATTCATACACATTTTCTTACACATTTAATAATTATTTTTTTTATTCAGTAAAGCTGCTTTGCAACAATGACCATTGTTAAAAGTGCTATACAAATAAAACGACAGTAAATGTAATTATTTTATGCCTTTCTCCAGTCAGTATTGTTGCAATTTTAAAAACAACCTCTATGCAGTGATTCCTTATGTGCCAATTTATGATAAAATATATAACAGCTACAATTTAAAATCAGAACGTAGTTCCTATGCCTGTAAAGTAGAAGTAGTGTCCAGACTGGTGTAACTGCATACTCTAACATCACTTCATGCCTGAAAACTTCAATATCTAGTTTTGTACTTACAGGTACCTATGTTTACAACTAGGTTTATTTATACTGTACTGTAACATTATATTTGCACTGCATATCTATACAGGACCATAGCAGCACTCTTTGTGTTAAACACAGGAACAGTGCCATTACTACATAGCTGAATTATAAGCTAAACTGCTCTTATAGAACTGGTGAGCTGTAGTTTATTTATTTGATAACATTTTTATTAACTGAATCAATCTTCCTCCACTTTAATATAAACATGTTTATATATATACTATATATGTCCACCCCTTATATTCTCACACTGAAAACCCTAACACACACACCTGCACACATACCTACACCTCCTCTCTCTCTCTCTCTCTCTCTCTGACACACTCACCCACTTACTCACTCTCTTTTACCCACACAAAAAGGGTCTGGACTGGTCTAAATAGAGAGCGATAGTTTCACATGTGTTTCCTTTTTCTCCACATCATACATACAGTATACACACACACACACACACGCACACGCACAAGCACACACACACACACACACACACACACACACACACACACACACACACACACACACACACACACACACACACACACACACACACACACACACACACACACACACACACACACACAGTCTGGCATTCACATGTGGTACTTTGTCTGGGGTGCTGTCAGCATGCTTGACCCTGACTGGTCCTGAAAAGCCTCGGTTGTCTACTTTTTCTCTCTCTGTCTCTCTCTGTCTGTCTGACTGTATGACTGAATGAACAATTTCACTAAGCTTGAACATTTCACATTTTAATCTTTTTTTCCTACTACAGGCCTAATACCTTACTTTTAGTTTTCATTCCTTTATCTTTTATATTGCTTATCCTGTACAGGGTGATGAGGCCTGGAAGATATTGAAGGAGACTATGGGCACAAGGCAGGTGCACCCTGGACAGAGTGTCAATCCATTGTATGGCACACACACACTAAGGGCAATTTGGGAACGCCAATTAAACTATCCTGCAAGTCTTTGGACTGTCGGAGAAAGACTCGAGGCAAGAATCAAACCCTCGACCCTGGAGGTGCGAAACCACTCTGTTAACCACCACACCACCATGCCATGCCTTACTGTCCTTACAAATTATATGATTTAAATAAACAGCCAGACAAATACATAAATAATAGGTATTAAATTGTAGTTTTAGCTTGTTCAGTTATCATATCATGTTTTATGACATCCATTTTATCCTGACATTCATACATTTATATGCACTCATGTTCAAAGGTTAGTGCCACTTCTTTTAATTGTAGGATTTTTTGTGTAAAAACCATAAAATCATGTGATTTTAGCAGGTGTCAGTAATAGGCAAATATAACAAAAATGACAAAATTTTTAAATCATGTGGGTGATGCTAATTATTCCATTACTGCTTCTACAGAATTTAAGAGGGTAAGTTGCAGTCAGATGCTGCTAATCAGCAGGCCTTGATTTAATTAATTCATTACCAGATGTGTAGACCTCTATAGAAGCAGAGGTTTTGGCAGTTTGCTGGCCTGGATCATTCAGGTGCCAAGATGGAAAGACATAAGCAATAGCCCCCCCCCCCCCCCCCCCCAACGCCCAAAAAAAAAAAAAAAAAAAACTCAGACTCTACAGGCCTCACTGAGCATGTTAAATGTTAAAGTCCATGACAGCACAATTAGAAGAAGTCTGAACAAGTATTGCTCGGAGACAGGTTGACTTAGGATCGCAAACTGCATCTGAACAAGGCAGCTTTGCTTTACAACAAATTTACAGAATACAGCATCACACACCAAAAGTTTTGGATGCTTTGTTTAACATAAAGGACAATACTAGTGTAAAATGCAATTTGGACGGGTACCCTTGAAAATCAAATACTAGCTGTAGGTTTGTTGGGATATTTGCTGAAGCTAAACACTGGCCTTCCAGGTACTCCTTTAATAGACCAAACATATGGAATGACTACAGTGGGCTTTGAGCCACCTCAGCCTGGATTGTCACTCACGGGTGTACAGCCTTCTTTAAAATTTTTGCACAATTCAATTGTTTTATTGTGGCTAAAAATCTCATAATCTACTGTGCTTTAACTTTCTGTAAATGTCAGTTTTACGTACTCATTCTAGAAAAAAATTGTCTCAAGTCCCAGATTGACTTAAAAACTCTTCGGGGTTTTTATATAAAAAAGTTCAATTGCTGTCCAAATTATTTTATGCTATGTTTTGACTGAGGATTAATAGTTTTATTAACAATTAAAAACAATTTAAAAAATTGCTGGCGAGTGAAAGAAAAATATTGAAATTAACTACAAATTCTCAATTAAAAAAATTTAATCAGTTAATCAATTAATTAATTTGGTGTCAAAGCAATGAAAATGGCCCATATAGAATGCTGTTGTGCTAATTGTGGGAAGAGTTTTGAAAAAGTAAACTCAGAAAAATGCTTGTTAACAATTGTAAAGGAAAAATTATACAGGTTAATACAGTGCTTCTTGCCAGGCCTTCTCCTGTAAAGGTAAATATGAGTTATATATGAGTTATTGCACAGCTTTGTTACTATAGCATTGAAGTCACCAAATAAATTGCCAAAATAACTTAGGGCATTTTTAAATGAACTTATAATTATTTTCTTCAACTCATGTCATGTTTTCTCCTGCATGCTCCAAATAAAAAAGTACTACAAATTATATATTGTAAATAGATAAAGTTATATCAAAGAAATATAGCTGTAAAATATCTGAGCTGTTTGTCTGAGCGATTGGTAGCCCCTTGAAGAAGTAAAGGTTGCAGAATTCTACACTATCCACTCCATTTTGTTACGGTTCAGACTAATTTCAGCATGTGTGAGAACACTGGCCAGATTTTCACGCCTTTGTGCCGGGGGAGAGTAGCGTGTGATAGCACACCCTGTGATATTATATGGTACAGTAATAGAGTAGTGTGGGATAAGTGTGTAGCTATAGAGAAGTGTTTCCCAATCTTGTTTCTGAAATAACTACAGCCACACACTGTTCATTGCTGCAACACACCCACCCTAAAACAGGAAGGACTTGTTAACTGATGAGTTAAATCAGGTATGTTATAGCAAAGCATTAATCTGTGCAGTACAGAGTTACTTACGTGCGTGCGCGCGCGCGGGTGTGTCTATTTATCCCCCCCCCCCCACCCCCCCCCCCCCAAAAAAAAAAAAAAAAAACAGGGAAACGTTTATTATAAAAAGGGGGGAAAATTACATTTATGTTACTGAATGAGATAACAGTTGTTGTGGTTTTTAGACGTAGCAGTGATCAGCTAATGTGTGTGTGTGTGTATGTGTGTGTGTGTGAGAGAGAGAGTGTGTGACACAGAGAGAGAGAGAGAGAGAGAGCACTGTTAGTTCATCCTCGTCTCTGTATGCTGCGGTATGTTTGGAGCTCAGAAGCGTGGCTAACAGGTTTAACACCAGCCCCGCGGCACAGTGTGTGGTCCGGACGCAGTTTAACCATCAGCCGCATCTGTCTGGGAGAGAGGGTGTAAAGCCTTGCCATGCCTAAATCTGTTCGTTATGTGCAAAAGGAGTGGAAAGGTCTGCTGAAATCACAACCTGATATAAATCAGAATAGTCGGTTATTTATGATCATCTTACGGAAAGCAATGTTCAAGCGATTGTCTTATTTGTTTATTTGTTTGTTTGCTGGTTTTCGTTCTTCGTGTGTGTGTGTGTGTGTGTGTGTGTGTGTGTGTGTGTGTGTGTGTGTGTGTGTGTGTGTGTGTGTGTGTGTGTACTGTACGCAAGAAAAAACTTGGGATCGGTGTTTGCATCCTCAGTATCCAATAGTGCACAGGCAAATCTGCTTCGGAATAAAATTGTCATAATTATTATAATTGGTTACATTTATTAGAACTGAACGGCGTTCAGAAATTGTCCCAAGTTTAAGAAGTCGTTTTATATTGTGCCTAATGACTTTAGTTTAACTAACTGATGTATGGCATGGTATAAAGGTAAAAAGTGGTAAAGTCAAATTAAAGGGATTGTTCTAATCACCATCAAATAAATAATATTCAATCTATAAACAAAGCTGCGCCTATGGAGCTAAAAGTAAACGGTGGAAACTGTACGGGCCATCTAAACATAATTAACTCAGCTTCGTTACATACCCTTCAATACCACGCACTGTAGATTGCAAGCTTATTGCCTTGGTTGATTTCATTCATTTGTTTAGAATTGTCTTGTTTACAAGGAAGGTGTGTGTGTGTGTGTGTGTGTGTGTGTGTGTGTGTGTGTGTGTGTGTGTGTGTGTGTGTGTGTGTGTGTGTGTGCGTGTGTGTGTGTGTGCGTGTGTGTGTGTGTGTGTGTGTGTGTGTGTGTGAAGCAGTAAAGCATTGTGTCCGCTTTTATGAAATAACTTTAAAAAGGTGTAGATCATATTGTTATATTTAGTCCTTGAGCTCAGTGGACTGCTCATTTGATTTGATCCTGGCCTAGCGCGCGAACACAAAAACACCCAAGACCACCACACACACACAAAGTAGAAATTCTGTCGTTTAAATTTTGACTGTAATTGTAATTAAACAGAAAATATGATGTCCATAAATTGATATTTCGACATTCAGGAATGTAACTGTCTAATGAAGAAATTGACAAGCATATGCTTAATATGCAAAGCATTTGAATAGCAGACATATTTTTACGCTGGAACTGCAGACTGCCAAAAAGTTCAAGAATTCCTGACCTCAAAGATTCAAACAGTTATTACATTTAGAATAGATTGGCATATATTGTTGCCTTTCGTATGTTCAGTTAACTTCTCTTGATCAAATGTTTGAACTTGACAGTATTCGTGCGGTTTTGTCGAGCCTGTCTAGACACGCGTACATGTTTGAGCACACCCCCCCCCCCCACCACCTCCACCACCACACAAATGCACACCAATCCATTTTATTTTTAAGCAAGAATATACTGAGTAATGCAGTACAGACCTGCAGCTTCTGCCTCGAGCTTTCATGACACTATAGGTACACACCTGAAAGAGCATATCTGCTTAAACATCTCTCTCTCTCTCTCTCTTAAAAACGAGCTGAAAAAGAGGAAACAAAACACGCCTAAATATAAATGTAGTCCTCTAAATTTCAGTTTTGTAATTCTCCAGGATTTGCGGAGAAAGTGTGGCATGTAGCCTCAGGCAGAGTAGCTCGATAACAGAAAAGTAACATTTTCATGTTTGATTGATTAATAGCATTGGTTAATCTTTGGATAATATAGTCGCGGCAAAATGCAGACTAGACAAGATTTGTAAAAAGAAAAAGTTACATTCGTTATCCTATCAGTGTGATCTACAGCTTTGAATATAACCAAACTTAAATTCACTGTAATGTTTATCATCTATTTTTGTCGTTTTATATTTATGATTCCACTTTTATTTTGTGCGATATTGTGTTTTTAATAATATGTATATTGTTTAACATTTTAACTAAAACTATTTAATTTAATTTTTGTGCTGGTCATAACGCGGGAAGAGATACTTTTACGGCATAATCACTAGCTTTGAGAGTACATTTTTCTCTCCTTTATTAATTACTACTACGAAATACAACAGCGAAGACTAAACAACAATAGGCAGCTCAAATGCAACTTAATATGCAGTGTAACACAAACGTCCATAGTATGAAAAATAAATGTAGTACTGGTGACTGTCGAGGATACAGATCTGTTTAGACGTATATGAATAATTTATGTTTAAGGAGACACGAATTGGAATTAGGAGAAGCTCCAGGAACGAGGTATGTAAGTCTATTCATACGACCTAAACACATAGTAACCATTAACATATAACAAAAAGAAAAGTATATATTCAGTATATAAAAGCGTTTATTTTTGAGAGAACAAATCTGAAAATCTCACGTAGAAGGCTGTAATTGGTATTCTGACAGTAAGGTTACTTACGTCCGACATGATGTACTTATGTCCTTTATCCTGTCTACAGACTATGCTAAAGCAACAATCTTACATTTCAGTTTCGGCAAAGGAAGTTATTCACCTGCTCTGCACAATTCAGGCTGTATTACAAGAAGCCTACAGTCTTTCCGACTGTTAAAATCTTTGGCATGAGACATGAGATATTTGCAAGTCTGATATTCTGAAGGAATTTAAAAAAATGTATTTGATAATGACATAACGTTAGACATAAAAACACAGATAGACATAGCCCTATGATAAAAAATATATATATAGATATGGGCCCTACAGTATATGTCAAAGGTAGCCTATATGCTATAGAGGATATTTAATACGATTTTTAAAAATCTTCTTTTTAGACATATCGACCGTTTCCTCAGTCGTATTCAAGAATGCAGACTCAGCCCTGGTGTACAGTTTGTGTTTTAGTCCAGCTTCATGTGTCTCTATCCTTCAGTCACTGTCGTCTTGGATAGTGGTGGTGGAGTGGTTGTACAGTCCCTGTGCCATCAAATGAAGGGCCAGTGAGTTTTTGTAGCCGCTGGATTTTTTTATCTTGGCGCGTTTGTTCTGAAACCAGATTTTGATCTGCGACTCGTTGAGGTTGAGCTCGTGCGCAAGGGACTGCCGCCGCTGCTCGGTGATGTAGCGGTTCATCTGGAACTCCGCCTTCAGCCGCTGCAGCTGTTCAGCCGTGAATGCCGTCCTGGGTCGCTTATTCTCCGCCTGGCTCTTTTTTTTCTTCAGTTTGCGGGTCCTTGGGCCTGGAGTGAGAACAACAATGAGATGAATTTATGGATACCCAACGAAATGCTGAACTCATAAATCTGAATGAAAACTGTTGGCTGAAAAACGTTTAATATATATTTATATAACTGCAATTTTATACAATGTAACATTTAAAATGTGTGTATATTGCACAAACCGACTTTCGAATGCTCAACCAACAATGTGTTAAGCATGATGATGATGATGATGATGATTATTATTATTATTATTATTATTATTATTATTGTTGTTGTTGTTGTTGTTACTATTGAAATATAATACAACAATTACTAGGCTTATTGAAATAGTTATACAACAACAACAACAACAACAATAATAATAATAGCAGTAGATTGTTGTCTTGTTATTGATATTGAAGCACAACAAATTACTATGAAGTCTTCATTGTGAAATGTAAGAAAATTTATATTTTAGAATATATATCCTTATTCGTAGTTTAATTTCAATGAACAGCTCTAGTTCACATTTGCCTAATTATTTTCAAATGGCTTTGAAGACATGGCTGCTTTTGTTTGGAGTTCCCAGATTTTAATATCAGATGGGTTGCGGCGCACCTATCTTCTGAAGGAAGAACGAATAGATTAAGTTTTCATTATTAAACAAACCAGATCAGGTTATAAATATTTCCCGACTCACACGCAAAAAAAAAAAAAATCTCCCGGTTAAAGTTCGTTATTTGAATACCTAAACGCCTCCAGATACAGTAACTAAAATGACTATAGGTTTATGACTGTGCGTTTTTTTATGTGTATAATACTGTTATATTTATAATGTTATATATTTTATTATTAGCATATTGCTAGCACACACACACACACACACACACACACACACACACACACACACACACACACACACACCACAAAAGTTTGGACCAACTATTCCATGGTCTTTTATTTACCGCGGTTATTTTTTTGCACTGTAAAACAAAGAAGAATGGATCCAAACTGTCTAAAAAACAACTTTGAACTTATTCTCTGTAAAGCATTCATAGCGGCCCTAATCTAAGGTGCTGTTAATGGGTGTTTTTTGAGGGTGATAACTCTAAACGAACTCCTCGTGTGTAGAAGAAGTGAGTTTTGGCTTTGCTTTCCTGGGTTGGTCTTCATCTTGGTTTTGCAAATACTATCCCAGAATAGGCGGCCTTTGTGTCTTAAAATAATAATAACTGTACATATATCTTAGTGTACTCTTATATTTGTTTTGTTTTTTATCTTGCCTAAAATTAAATAGGTTTTACTGCAGGGTTTATTTACAGTTACTCTTCACGGTTAAAATTAAACTGCCCTGGTAATATTAAGCGCTTAAATGTCCCAGCCAATTCTCACATTTCAAAAGACTGGCATTTCAAACCCGTGTATCATTTAATCATGTTATTTATCTTATTTCATGATGTGCTACAATGAACTCGTTCACTTAACATGACCTAAACTTTGGACTGATATAAAGTTGGTAATTAGTTGTGCAAAGAGTGTCTTATAAAATTATTTTTATACATGATTATCATATTTGAGTGTTAGTTGCTGTTAATGTAATTCATAAACATTTTCTGATATTTGTTAATTAGATACATAAAGTATAATAAAAAAACATAAGCAGGTTTATTTATGAAATAAACTATTCAGTTCACTTTTCCCAAGAAATTTGTAGTTAGTGTGACCTTGACAAAAATTAGACTATTGCCGAGATCCAAATCAAGTTCTTGGATACCGGGCTTGTGAAATAACACATTTACTATGCAAACCAAAAGTTCAACAGCGTTTTATGTATATTTTAAAACTTTATTTATTTATTTATTTATTTATTTATTTATTATTATTTATTTTACTTGTTTGTTTGTTCACTGTATTTTGTACACTTTGCACTTTGAACACATACATCACATTATTATTTTTTTAAACCCAACGTCACAGTAATCTTATATCTAAAGAGGGCATAGGTGAAAAAAAATAATGAAGCATTCATTGCTTCTAGAGGGAACAGTTTTTTAATCGACAACCACCATTAAGAGTACCAATTTCGCTATAGAGGAATCTGAGTTTTTAACATTTTTTTTCTTATGTTTTACATAAAAAAATCAAACAGGTCTACTCCACATAAAAATGTTTAATGAAACGCGTATTGTTTACATTGTCGCCATTTAGAAATTGAATTACATTGAATTACAACATTGAACACCACAGAATAAACGTGCGAAAAAAATGTATGTAGGATTTTCCTTTGTTCATGTTTAATCGCGGTTTAAGACAATAATATTAGGCAAATTACTTATCATTCCTACTATAGGACACATCAGCATGCTCCCGATCGTGTATTGGGTTGCGATATTATAATTATTTCAGCTTATATTGTGTGTATGACAATTCTGTCGTTTATCACCCGAGGACAAATATTTGTTCCTGTTTAGTGTGTTTTGGATGTAGTTTGAAATTTATTTTTTTATTTTTAATTTTTCTATTTTATGTAGAAAGCTCTATTTTCGAGTGTTCGAGTAAACTGCAATAACTTACCCTAAATGGAGGTTACGAAACTTCTTTGTTTAGGCGGTCCTTATATATTAGGGTATTCTTTGTAATTTATCCATACATGTGTTTATTTTTCTTCAAACACTTGACTGTCATGGGTCAGTCAAGTTCAAGTGAACATCCAGGCTTAAGTTAGTGAAAATGCGATTAATTTGCGAATAACTCAAAGCTATATTAAAGATTTTGTCCGAAAATAATCATTGCTATTTTTATACAAATATCAGATTATGCTTATCATGATGAAATTATTAAGTAAGGACTATCTTAAAGCATGCTATTTGCCAAAATTAATACACTGTATAGTTGAAGCGCCACCAGCTAAATTTTTATCTATTTATTCAGATCTGAAAATGCGTTTCCATTCATGTACCATGTAGTAAACCATTTTAGAGTAATTGAATTTAAATGCTTGGCTTTCTTAGGAAACATGATAGACATCTAATAACACACGAGTTTAAATGCGTGAAAATGATGACACTTGCTGGCAAGCTTGTGTAGACCTATGGTCAGTACTACGGTCAATAAATAATTATATTCCATAGCAGCATAAATAGATTAACCTATATGCATATCAGCGTACAACAAAATCTAGCATTGTATATATTGCGTCTAATACATTACACATTTGAGGTTAAGGCCAAAACGAAATAATTATATAAATGAATCGCCTTGTATTTACTGATTTATTTATTTGGTTAAAAACATTTTAAGTTAATCTGCAGGAGACCACGTCTGTCTAACATTTCCCGAGTAGTTGATGTGAACTCAATGAGCTGTAACGACCGGTTGCCTTACCGGATGAAGGCCGGTCTGAGTATCTGGTGCAGTAAACCCAGGCGGGCCAAAGAAGCGAGCGGGGGTCTTTGCTGCCCTCTGCTTCACCGCTACTGTGTTCCGCGCTAGCAGGTGATTCTCCTGCATGCTCTGGTGTTGTTACTCTACTCGATGTGTCCCCTCTGGACTCTTTCTGGCTTGATGGCGACGAGAACGAAGAGTACGTGCAAGAAGAAACGCTGTCGGTGGAGTCTGGGCATGGGGTTTTGGGCGGCGGCGGCCTATTCGGCCCGCCCCTGCCGGAGTCATTAGCCCGCTCCCTGGGTCTTAATCCTGGATCCTTCTTGCACCCAAAGTCAGGCCGGAGTATGTCATCAATGAAAAAGTTAGTGGCCCTGTGAGATGGATGCAATGCAGGCTGCAGCAGAGGCGGCGGTGGTGAGACCAGGCTCAGTGAGAGAGAGACACTGTCCGCTTCACTCGGGTCCCGACTGGCAGGATCGTGCGAATCTTCCATAACTGACGACTGCTTTGCTTTCCAGTAGGCGCACCAGTCGGGTCTGGAACCAGCAACTCTTTCCTGAATGTGACAAGGCATAAGGCGTTGAGATGTGTTATCTAAGACGACGCGCTAATTGTCTGAGCGGATTGGAGCGCATTTTAACAGTCTGCTCGTCGACACGCCTCGGAAACGGAGCCTGCGCGTGCTCGCCGCATCCGTGTTTTGACAGGACTGACAGCGCATGGTGTGCAGCCTACTCGCGTCGACTCCACGATTTATGACAATAAGGCAATCTTGCACTGTTAGCCCAAACGGATCACATTCGGTCTCACTTATGCCGGAAACAACGTCAGCTCACTCTATGTTTTGGGAGTCTACCTATGAACGAGGCTCTATTTGCCACGTGTGTCTTCCTCCAATGTCGATAGTCTTCTTTTACCCACTTAGACACGCTCAAAGCATTTGATCTCAAAACAGCACACCAGCCTGCAGACTTTGCATGCCGAGGGGTTATAAGCCTAAACAAATGAGCATTCAACATGACATAACATCATAACATAACATTTCCTGTAGTATGCCTTTATTATTATTATTATTATTATTATTATTATTATTATTATTATTATTATAAACAATTAATAACAACATCAACAACATCATCAACAACAACAACAACAACAACAATAATAATAATAGAGCCTAACATAATTAATAGTTATAGTAATAAGACTGCAATGACTCACTGAAATTTCCTAAGTTGATAAATATGACATTAGTGAACAGCTTTGTGCTGTAATCCGTTAAGTGTGGGTGTGGGCAGGTCTGAGAACTCTATCCACAGCTCTGTTTGTTGAAAGGTAATTAAATTCTAATTAGGACACCAAGGCTTGCCCGTTTTGTAAGTCAGGTCCATTCAGGCGCTTAATGGCCGAACAGCCTGCTATCTCTCCTGCAGGAAGCGCATCGAGAGCGTTTATGAGAGATAATTTATAGGGTTTAATTACTTCGCATTCAGCGTGATCAGCTTGGCGTTCATCATATCGGTGTGAATAGAGTAAAGTGAAACCCGCCACTTAATCACGCGCTAGCGGGGTGCACGAGCTTCCACTGTGCTTCGTTACTCCTACGCTGTGCGCTAACCCAGGGTTCACGCACACACCATTTATATACAGGACCTGATTGACGCTTAAGCGTTTGGTGATTAATTTCAGCGCGATACATACAAACATGATAAATGTCGTTTTCAATGAGGGAAAACATTGCTTAATGTGCAGCTAAATATGCTGGACTTGTTCCCATGAGAAATCACAGAAACAATGAGTTCTTACTGCAAGTGCAGCACAAGTCTATGGGCTATAACACAACTGCTATTAAATTAGACATGAGGTAGTTTTGCCCTCTTTAACTGATTTTCAACACATTTTCAGTTTTGAGGTGAGTACTAACGTATGATTTAATAATATGGGGAAAAAAATTCCTTGTTCAGCAGGAAAAAAAACAAAAAACAGTTTATCGTCGACATACTAACTCTATGACTGCGTTCCTTTCATTGGTTAAATTTTGCTAGAAAGTTTCTTAACTTAATCGAATTACATTTTTATTATTAGGATAATTCAGGCATTCTTAAGAACTAAATCTTGTGGAAAACGAAGGCTAAATCGAGCGCGATAATTATAATGATAATCTAATGCACTATCACACGGTTACAAACGTCTTTTGTAAAGGGTTCCATTTTACCCTGGATCCCGTGACTGCTGGTTTATTCATGCGGAAAGAATGATCACCCTGTAATCACACAGAACGTGGCTAAAACACAACTTCATCTATTCTATTCTATTAAAACCAACACGCGTTATATGTCGCATTCTGTACTGGCAATGCAAAAACAAAACAAGCAAACAAAAACAAACAAACAAATCAACAAACAAACAATTTTTTTTGTTACTGCCCACCAGCGTACATGACACTAGTTTTTTTTCTTTTTACCATATTATTAAATCATACCCAAGCACATGACACTATATATGTATATAATTTTTTATTATTAAAATCATATGTTAGTACTCAACTCAACACTGAAAAATGTGCATCAGTTAGGAGGGGGGAAACTACCTCGTGTCTAATTTAATAGCAGTTGCGTTTAATGGATGCAAACAATAACAACAACAACAACAAAACCTTTCACCTCTCATATAAACCGGTACCCTATACTAGAAAATGTCTGCACACATACTTCAGAATTTGTATTTTTAATGAAAAACTCGTTATGACCATGTAAAAATAATTAATTACAACGAATAAAATATTTTTAAATATATATTTTATCTATATATTATTATGATTCCGTTACTCAGTTTTACTTAATTGTCTTATTACAGCCGAATGTTGGCCTGTTTTGCTTTATTTCGACGAAAGTTACTTTAAGGAAATATGGGGACCCAGGATTTATGCGGAGATTCACACAAAATATCACCAAATGCAGATGATTCAATTTTTTATTAAAGATTAGTTATTAAGTTGTAAAGGAGGGGGTTGTCCTACTTACGCTAGGAAGATAGAAAGAGCGTACGCATAGGAAGGTTTTATCCACAAAAAAAAAAAGAATGATACGAAGTTGGAACAACCTTCCTACGAGCACACGGAGCAAAGAAATCAAGGTTTAAATGTGGTGAAGTATTATTGAAAACCCTTTACTCCATCTAGTGGCGAAAAATGGAGAGGCAAATGATGGAGCAAAATGACTGCAGTCTAATCAGTGAATGAATATTTAACACGGTTTTCTTACAAGCTGTCATTAAGCATTAATCTGTCTATACAAGTAACAGTCCGCAGTTAATGCAATTTGACAAGTTTTACAACCAGTTGTATAAATTAGATAAAAATGTTGCTCTGTATAAGGGCAATTGCATAATGCTATAAATGTAATGTAATATACAGTCATGTCAACAGGACTTTTTTCTTGCTTGGTTGATACATTTCACTACTCATCCAAGTAGGTTCTTCATTCTAAGTTAAGTTGAAAATGTCCTCATATTTAAGTCCTACAAGGTCAAAAGATCCACACCTATCTGGAAAGAGGACATTGGAGGACTTACATACTTAAAACATATTCATTTAAATGTAGTCATCTTTCAAATGCATCAAAGAAGGTGGATGAAAAATAACATAATAATGATAATAAAAAAGTGTTGGATAGACACAATAGGGGAAGTATTGTATTATGACTATACAAAATGTATTATGACTAAACTGAGCAGTCATGACATGAAAACCACTGAAAGGTGAAGTGAACAATGATACCTGTCAAGTGGTGGGATATATTAGGCAGCACTGGGTGAATCTTGAGAAAGTTGATGTATTGGAAGCAGGAAAAGTGGCCAGGCTTAAGGATATAAGCAACTTTGACTTTGGCCAGAGCATCTCTAAAATGCCAGGTGTGTGAAGTAGTCAATACGTAAATGCAAGTAAATGCAGTCTCCAATTGATCCAATCCCACATATGATCACCCCTTTATGACAATGCCTTCTTTCATCAGGGTAATGCACCCTACCATGCTGCAAAAATTGTTCAGTAATGGTTTGAGGAACAAGATGTGTGGAACTGGTCACAAAATTCTCTAAATCTCAATCTGATCGAGCATCTGTGGCACAAGTCCATGAAGGTCTCACTATGCAACCATACAGGATCTGCTGCTAATGCTAGTGTCAGATCCTACAGCAGATACTCCAGGTTTTGTGACGTCGATTCCTTAATGAGTCAAAGCTTTTTGGTGGCAGAAGTGGAATCTACTGTATATGATATTAGGCAAGAAGTTATAATATCATGGCCTATCAGTGTATATTTCCTTACATCTTATTACTGTACAGTACATCACATTCTTCACAACTTACAATTCACTGTTAAATGAAAATTTCATTTATATAATAGCTTGCAGTTGGCGTACAGCATGAATGAGTAAATTAGTTACTGCAACATATCATTGTATTCATATACTTTCTCTAGTTTTAACTTTTTGATTTTTCTGTAACTAGTGCATTTATTTATCTGTAACATCCTGCATTTATTAAATAAAACTGAATAGCAGAAATCATATTACGCAATCAAAATTCAATTAAATCATATTTTATTTGCATAGTCCTTTTAACAATTGGCATACACAAAACATCTCACTCACTCACTCACTCACTCACTCACTCACTCATCGTCTATACATCTTAATCCTGTATTCATGGTTGTGGGGGGCCTGGAGCCTATCCTAGGAGACTTTGGGCACGAGGCAGCGTACACCCTGGACAGGGTGCCAATCCATCGCAGGGCACACACACACTACAGGCAATTTGGGAATGCCAAATAACCTAACCTACATGTCTTTGGACTGTGGGAGGAAACCGGAGTACCCGGGGGAAACCCACCAAGCATGGGGAGAACATGCAAACTCCATGCAAACAGAGACGAGAATCAAACCTAGCTGGGAATTGAACCTGGACCCTGGAGGTGCAAGATGACAGTGATAACCACCACACCACTGTCCTGCCAACAAAACATCTTCACTTAATAAAAATTCTGGATAAAAACAGACAGACAGACAGACAGACAGACAAACAAACAAACAAACAAACAAACAAACAAACAAACGGTTGTCTGTAATGAGCAAGCCAGTGTTGAAAGTCAAGTCAAGTCAAGTCAATTTGATTTATATAGCGCTTTTAACAATTGACATTGTCGCAAAGCAGCTTTACACAATAAAAGAAGTAAGTTTGTATGCAATGTGTATGAATCAAAATGATAAGATTGTCCCTGATGAGCAAGCCGAGGGCGACGGTGGCAAGGAAAAACTCCCTGAGATGGTAATAGGAAGAAACCTTGAGAGGAACCAGACTCAACAGGGAACCCATCCTCATCTGGGTGATAACGGATAGCAGGGATTGATCAGCATAATAATGTGTACTGGAAGTACAGTGTAACAGGAGATGTGTTTAAAATTAAAATTAAAAGGAGTCCAGTTTGTTCCTGGAGGCTCAGGTAGACTGTAGGAGATTCCAGTCCTGAGCTATCGAACAACTGAAGTCACAGGTCCCCAGAGCATCAATCAATGACAGGACAGTCTTCATGGAAACCATCCTCAGCCACCACATGAATCCAGGCAGACCACACGGGGCATCCATGCGACGAGATCTCCAACCAGAAGCAGGAATCCAGGACGGGTTAGACGGGTCCAGAGGGCAGAGGGGTCTGGATCACTGGCAACTCAGGAGTGACATGTATAGCTCGATGTGACAAGGAAAAACTCCCTTAGATGACATGAGGAAGAAACCTTGAGAGTAACCAAACTCAAAATAGAACCCATTCTCATTTGGATGATACTAGATAATAAGTTCATAAATAAAACCCTTTTATAACTGTGTGTTGTGAGGTTGATTGAGCATTTGTTTAATAGAAAGAAAAAAAAGAAAGTAGTTGATATAAAGTCCACTTCAAAACAAACCTTGTGTTTGGGTGCTCAAAGATTTCCACACATATATCCAGAATTGCCACAGCACACAACAGGCCTCAACAGTATTTATTAACAAGTATTTATTCTCTCCTAATTACTAAATCCTAACTTATGTTATATATGATGTACCTATAATTTTAGAGATCAATGTTCATGCTTAGATTTTTTAATTCTATGTTGTGGACCTACTGAAAAGAATAGGTGGGAATTTATTATCAAACGTAATGATCAAAATAGTGAACTAGTGTGAAATAGCAAGAATTTAAAAAATTTATAATTTTGGAGTGTTTGTTTTTATTAAAACTTAGCAAGAAAACATAGACATTAGTGCAAATATAAAAACTGAATTTAACGTACACGTTCTGGCCAAATAAAGTAATTTTTGTGACTTAAAAAAAAAAAATATATTATTAATCAGTTAATTTTGACCAGACATTGTACCTTGTCCTAATAAGTACTTCATATTGCCAACTCCAATATTCAGGTCAGGTCTAGGGCCCAACAATAATCATACACACTTCAACATGAAAAACATATGCCTCGATTTTGACAGTCACTTCATAGCATCAACGATGGTGGGACTTCTGACGTCTACTGACATGAATACAGAAACATAATACTACACATTGCTGCCATAATTTACTTTGAGTTTTAAAAAAAAGCATCGGTAACAACTGTTAACTGTTGACTGTATGGATTTTCGAGTCATCCACTAGGTGGTGGACTAGGCTAAATTTACAATAAGAGTCTTGCCATTTGGTCATTATCTAGTTTCTTTGGTTTCAATTTAGCCTTTTAATCTTGCATTGTAATATAAAGAAGTAAATTGTTCTGGTTTCTTTGACTGAATTCAATGTTCTTCATGCATGACACTGAATAACCTTTGGAGTGAACTCTAAAGTTCAAGATGGATCATTAAAAAATTAATTAAATAAAGATAATCATCTGACGAAAAGGCATATTCTTTCTGCCTCCACATTCTGCGTTTGAGTTCAGCTCTTTTAACTATGAGTACAATTACTTGAACTATACACATCATATAGTGATGCCATCTTGGTTAAGTCATATAGCTGAACTGAGTTTTGAGTTTTACTGGTACAAGATAGTTAAACTGTGCAATGTACAGAATTTATTTCAGAAAACTCAATCAGAAAATACATAGATACAGAAATTGCCAAAGCACATCAACATGACATGACATCACAGATGGAAGCTCTGACAAACAAATTCACACACACACACACACGCACTGATCTGACACTGAAAATGGTCAGATCCCTCAAGTTGTTTGGCTGTTGAAAAGAGCATGCTTTACACCTAAAAACACTGAAATCTTTGCATGTTTTTTGAACACTTGCAGCCTTAGTTTGTCTAAACAGATGAGATTGTTGAACAGATTGTTTATATTCTTTGTGAAATGATATTCTGTGTTAGAAAAGTAGTATATAAATGAAACAAGCAACCAGCAAAATAAAATAACTGTCCGAATGCAATATACTTACTTTGTTGTAATATTGTAATGGAAAGCAGATAAATAGATGAATAACCATTTAAGTGGTCAGGGTCCCTCTAAATATGAATGTGAGGCTAGAGAAGCAGAGACAGATGGGAAAACGCAGAGACTGACACCTTGTATCCGTCAAACTTCACCATGCATCACTGAATTATACTGTAAATGTGATTACTTAAAAAACCCTTGTATATGCTTATACACCCCATCTGTGTATACATTTATACACCAGTGTATACATTTATACGGGAATGAGGGTCTTGGGAATTGTTGTATTTTTTCAGGAACAGGTTATTCCAGCATCCTCATTGTGTTGGCAGTCATTCACTCCCATGCCACGGTGTTTACAATCAAATACGCTGGCCTCTGTTCCTGTACACTGCAAGTCATCCAGCCAGATTCTACCTGTTCCTGAAACATATCATGCACAGCATTTGGTTTGCAACCCCATAAGGTATGATGATGTCAGCATGGATGTTAATGAAGGAATTGTTAATAACTAAATCTTAGGAGAACTTTTTTTATGCATATTACAAGCAGCAATCTGTCATGAATTATCATTAAAAAACATTACAACTAATCGTACAACTAAACTGATTATACTGTATTGTATTTGTACGTCCTTATGGTGTTGTTAGCCTTATATTTCAAGGCAATTATCTTTCACATGTGTGACTAATTAATGAATATAAGATTTTTTAAAATAGAAGCATGACGAATAGGTAGGGTCTTACCTGGTGGTGCCGTGAAAACTCGTGTAACTCGCTGGAAACCCAACATTTTACACAGCACTGTGGCGTCCATAGTGTCAAAGCTGTCATCACACACCGTGCCCCACTCTCCACTATACAGTACCTCTACTCTGCCTGAATTAGTAGAGCCAACCAAGCGCACTACTAAATGAACAAACACAGGACAGACACAAGTTAGATACCCTAGATTAGAACCTCTAAAGAAGATTTTAGAGACATTCAAATAGTCTGACACACACACACACACACACGCACAAACACACACACACACACACACGCACAAACACACACACACACACACACACACACACACACACACACACACACACACACACACACACACACACACACACACACACACACACACACACACACACACACACACACACACACACACATAAATATTGCAATAATACTGTTAGTCCATTAAAAGTATAGTTACTTTTACTAGCTCCTGCTTCTCCCTTATTTCCTTTAGGACCTTGTAGTCCTTGATCTCCCTTTTGCCCCTTTTGCCCCACAGAACCTAGAGGACAGAAATACAGTATATTCAGAAAAACACATTTACCATAGAACTAAAAAGTCTGATATTAAATACACCATTTGTCCTCATATACTGTATATGCTTCTCATAATACACAAAGCAAAGAAAACTTTACACATACCTGGATCACCTTTTGGTCCCTGTAAACCACGAAAGCCTACAAGATCATTTGAGCAAGAAACTTGTAAGGAGTTCCTGAACATGCATAATAAATCTGAGAATAGACATTCACATGAGGGTACTCACCGGTATCTCCTTTACTGCCTTGTGCCCCTTTAGCTCCAGATAATCCTGCACATTAAGTATACAATAAGTATACATTCATGATTTATACTTGATCATATTCTAATAATCGAGTACATTAACATAATGTCTGTAACATGATAATCAGTTGATTGTTTGCTTTACCAGTTAATCCTCTGTCTCCCTTTTGCCCCGGAACACCTGGAATACCTTGAGAAAATTGCATATTATTGTAAAACTTCATATCTACCCTATATGTGATCCAATCATAGCCATTGTTGCTTGTGCTCTTCTTACCTGCAGTGCGTTCACCCATATCTCCCTTTTCTCCAGGTGAACCTTTCTCTCCAGGGGGCCCTTGTGGCCCGCTTAGGCCCTGTGGTCCAGGAGACCCTGACAGTTTAAGAAAAAAGTTTACATTAACTGAGGTCTCAGTTGTTGTTGTTTTTTTGCCTAGTTAAATGTGTTTGCTCATCAGGTTGTTATATCATTGTTGCTAGACAACAGTGTGAATAAGGTGTGAATCTTTGAGTTAGCAGGCCTTCAATTCAATAAACAGCCAATGCTCTGATACTGCTGACTACTGAGGATAAGATTTGCTCAGTTTTTTTGGATAGAAATCAGAGAAGGAGTGCTGAGTAATCATATGTATAATTCACTATTTTTATGGCAATAATGCAAAAAAAGTTGCAATTACTGACATTTCTATGTCATCTGATAATTCTAATAGAAACTTGAAGAAGCACAGTCAAGAGTCAAGAGTCAAGATTTTAACACTGCACCATTGTATTGCTTAGAGATTAGAGACATTAGAGACATTCTGCACCCTTTGAGATAAAGTCCTCAGTGTGCAAATTGATACTGCTACGTACAGTAGGGTAGACCTAAAAGAGATACTTCTAGCTGACTCTGTTATAAATGATCATATGCTGTGCAAGATAGGGAGGGTAAACAGGTTTATACACTTTCTTCTTGGCCCATGTTTGGTCTAGTGAATAGTACATACAAAGGGCCTATCAGTAAAGTTAATAAGAAGTGAAAGCATGGTCTGTGTGGTGGCTCCAGTGTAGTCAGTAAGGTAGCCTAGAAAACTCCATCCTTCATCAGCTGTTGCAGCTTCCATAACCAACATTGTGTTGCACTCATTTGTCTCATTTGTTTCTCATCTGGAGAGTTACACAATCAGAGTGAAAATGAACTTTTTCCCTGATTTTCATTCTTAAAAAGCCTATATATTTTTAAAATTACATCTCGTGGGAGGCCAGGCTCGATTCCCGTCTCTGTGCATGGAGTTTGCATGTTCTTCTCGTGCTTGGTGCGTTTCCTCTGGGTACTCCGGTTTCCTCACACAGTCCACAGACCTGCAGATTTGGCTAATTTGCGCTCCCAACAAATTGCCCGTAGTGTGTGAGTGTGTGCCCTGCGATGGATTGGCACCCTGTCCAGGGTGGACCCTCCCTCATGCCTTGAGTTTCCAGGGATAGACTCCAGGCTCCCTGTTACCCTGAATACAGGATAAAGCGGTATAGACGATGAGTGAGTGAGTGAGTGAGTGAGTGAGTGAGTGAGTGAGTGAGTGAGATCTCTTGGGAACACATTTGTCACATGTGTAAAGAAAAAGTTGATGCGTTGAAATGAAAACTCCCTGTATAACAAGGATATTGATGTATCTCAGACAGCCTCCTCATTTTTGATTCAATTACCTTTTCCATTCCACTTCTCCTCCTTTAATTTTTCAGAGTGTTTCAACAAAAAAAGAGTTTTTCCAGAAAATTAATGATCTAAGATTTTTGTCTTGGCACTAATATACGCTATCTATCTAAATACAAACATGGATTTGGAATGGAACATTATCTCATACTCACCTCTTGGCCCTGAAACACCTTGTGGTCCTTGTAACCCTGGCGGTCCTTGATCACCTGTTGGTCCACGGTTGCCTTGTGGCCCAGCATTACCTGGTTCTCCTTTCTGACCATTTTCACCAGGAATACCTGGAGAGAATAGACAATGATTAGATTAAATAATTAATGTTATGTAAATGCAATAATTTTTTTTTAAACACAACTCAAAAACCATCAAGTGATTTTAAATGATCAATATAGAGATGTATAACAATTGACAACTTATTTAAAAACATTTTAGGTGAATACAAACCATTAGAACCATCAAGTCCTTTTTCTCCCTTAATACCAGGGTCACCTGGAGACAGAAAAGGAGAGAGATGACGGAGATTACTGCGAGATGTACGTGGGAGGAAGATAAATGTGGTAAAAAATCTGCAGTGTCTTTATAGAATCATACTACTAAAATATGACTAAACATACAACCAAATTACAAATCCTTATGGTTCATATTAGACTTGCAGTAGATCAAGGTAGTGGGGGTCTTATGGTTTTCAGTTGTCCTTCATCTGGCTAAAGTTCTCTTTAAATTAAATAATGTTAGCATTATTTAAATCTTAACAATGAGTAGTTAAATGTTTTTTTTTAAGGATTTATATGGACTCATCATTATTACCAGAAGGTGAAATTAATTAGAAATGTAGTAATTTATGGGTATGCAATATTGAGATGTGTTTGCTATTTATGCTTTGCAAAGTCGTCATGCCGGTTCTAATCTGAGGTGCTGTAATTTGGTAATGTTTGAGGCTGGTAGATCCAAATGAACTTCTCCTCTGAAGAAGTGGTAAATTTGTATCTTCCTTTCCTGGGATTTCTTCATGAGAGCCAGTTTTATTATGGTGCTAGTGTTTTGTAAATACTTGGCAATACTGTTCTTGCAAGAACTATTCCAGAACAGGAATAACAACTGACATGATGTGTCATGTAACACATGTGTTATTTCATAGTCACGTGTGTTATTTCATAGTTTAGAAACTTCTATTATTGTTTGAGAATGTAGGAAAAAAATTCAAACTTGTGTCTAGTCGTTTGACTGGTGTGTCTAAACTTTTGACAGGTACTGCATATATGCATGTAATGCCTTAGTACCAGGGGGGCCTGAGATCCCAGATGGGCCTACTGGTCCTGTGATGCCTGTCTCTCCCTTTTCTCCCTTTGGACCTATGGCTCCGGGCTCACCCATTCCACCTGTACATAGTATGAACACAAATACATACGAATTTGCATAGCAGGTACATAAAGCAAGGTTGTAGCGCAATAAACAGATAAATACAAAAACACAGACAGACACAAACTGACCTGGTGAACCTGGGTCTCCTTTAAGTCCTGGGGATCCTGTAGCTCCATCTAAACCTTTATCACCAGGTAGACCTAACAAAAACAGGCATAGGGCAACATTTAGGACTATAATTAGGTTATAAAAGGTGTTTTTTTTTTTTAATGTAAGGAAACATTTTTAAGTATTTAAAAAATAAAAGTATTAGAATTCTTCTAGAAACAGATTTAAATAGTTAAAGTACAAAGGAAAATAAAGGTGCATTTAAAAAATAAACAAAATAATAAACTGTTTTTAAATTACTATTACTTCAATGATCAATACTTCTAATAAACATCATTGTTATACGGTCATGACAACACACAACCTGTTGAAAATAGCTGTGCTAGTAGCTAATAAATAATGCAAAGTACTGTATAACTTGGAATCTAGTAGTACAAGGGTATAATCCCAGTACAGTACTGGACACTAGGGGGCAGTAAATACCACCTTTAGCGAGGGGGATTTGATCTTGAGGTAATTTGGACAGTTTAAATTTCAACAAGTCTACATAGAATAGAAACGTAAAGTCATATATTGTGGGTATATGATGTAAATTCATATATTGTGGGTATATAACGTGAAGTCATATATTTCTGGCTATTTCTAGGAAGGAGGAAAATATATGGGTGCTGAAGAGCAGAATACAGGTTTGACACAAAACCTTGCAATCCCCTGACTCCTGGTGGTCCAGGAGGTCCCGGAGGTCCAGGAGGTCCAGGAAGGGCTATGAACAAGAAAACAAAGGGCATATTATAACTGAATTACTATAATTTATACTTTACAATCACACTACAAAGCATTTATGTCTCTTAACAGTGAAAGATGCTATTTTAAAGAATTAACAGAGAGAGAGAGAGAGAGAGAGGGAGAGAGAGAGACCTTTTGCCTGATTGATGCTGTCCACCTGATTTTGTAACTGAAGAGCACTGGAATTGAGTAGGTACATTTGAAACATCAGAGACTCCAGACCTCTCTCATCCCCACAGAGTTTGGACAGGCAATGCTATAGAATGGAAAGAATTTAACGCTGTTTTTGTTTGTTTGTGTGTGAATGTTTGCGAGTTTGTGTATGAGTGTCTACCTGATCCAAATGAGACTGTTGTTTTAATGTGGAGGCAAATTCTTGTTTATCTGCATTTTCTTTTTTTGTCTGTTCAGAGTGAACCCATGCGTCTAGAGTGAAGACTACATACACACATAAAAATATAAATATAAAATATAATAATGTTAGCATTATTTAAATATCATATAGTATTTAGAATTAAAACACATTTCAAGTTTATAATTAAAATACATTATTTGTTTAAATATACTGTACTTCCTATGATTAAAATATGTTATTTTTTAAATATTATTATTGAAATTGGCACATTAAAATCCAAATCACTTTATTACTTTATTATTGTTTATAAGGCCCATAAACAAGTATATATAATACTTGTATTAATACTTGTAGATTTGAGACTAAAAATTAACAGACAAGTATAATATTCTCTCTCTTTCTCTCATTCACTCTCCATACTACTGATCCTCTACAGGGTCACGGGGGTCCCTGAAGCCTATCCCACGGAACCTGAGGAACTACCCGGGTTACAGCCTTGACAGAGTGCCAATCCATTGCAGGGCACAAGCACATACTCGCTCACATATTATGTGCAATTTGAAAATTAGAATACACAGTTAATGTATTCTGCATGTCTTTGGACTGTGGGAGGAAACCAGAGTACCTGGAGAAAACCTACCAAGCACAGGGACTCGAAGTCTTGATAGCAGGACCTGAACTCTGGAGTTGCAAGGCCACAGTGCTAACTACTATGGCACCATGCCTCCACAATGACATTATGTTAAATTTATTTCAGGATAGGCGGCATAGGCCGTGGTGTAGTGGTTAGCACTGTTGTCTTGCACCGCCAGGGTCCGGGTTCGATCCCTGGCCAGGCTCGATTCCTGTCTCTGTGTGCATGGTTTTTGCATGTTCTCCCCGTGCTTGGTGGGTTTCCTCCCACAGTCCAAAGACATGTAGGTTAGGCTAATTGGTGTTCCCAAATTGCCCGTAGTGTGTGAGTGAGTGCATGTGTGAGTGTGTGTGCCCTGCAATGGATTGGCACCCTGCCATGTGCCCTAAGTCTCCTGGGATAGGCTCCGTGAATTAAGCGGTATAGATGATGAGTGAGTGAAAGTTATTTCAGCATCTTCCATTAGCAGATATGATATTTGAACAAGCATTTTACAGTCTTTACACACAAATGGGGCTTTACCTTTGTAAGTTAGAAAGACATTGAGTCCTAGTAGTAGAAGTAAAAATATAATCACTGTAGCGCTGCATGCCCTTCTTGATGACTTATTAGGTTTAACTTCTGCAAAACCATAAGCACAGGATAGCACATACTGTCAGGATGATGGCAAATCAAAACTTTGAACCAGAAATAAAAAGCATTCTGATCTGCTGTGATCTGCCCAACTACATTTTATAATAATAATAATAATAATAATAATAATAATAACATCAAAAAATCCACAAAACAACATAATTGTCTGTAAACCTTCCCAGTCTCTGCTTCTCAGAACCATTTCTGAACATTTTCCAAACAAGTAAATTGTTCTACTTTTTCCAAAGCTAACAATTGCCTTGAAAGTTTCTCTTTAAGCAAATGAGGAAAAAAACATCGAGGCCATTGTCATTTTTAGTGATTAAACTCTAAATAAGATGTTTAACCCTACAGAACAATTAAACCTAATGGATAGATTAATAAGATCATCATTTAAACAACATTTTTATATTTTTGTCTGATTTATATGTTATTTGGAATTGTGCTGCTCCTGTCTGTATTAGTATAAAATCCTTCGATCTTCTGTCTTAAAATCTTAGCAAGAAACAATTTCTGATCAAAATCATGTATTTCTTACTGTAAGATTATAATAATTTTTTTTGCCAATATTAGACATATTTAGCTATTTAAAAGCTTTAAAATTTCTTTCTCTTTTCACTTATAATTTTGGTTATTTCTAGAACTTACTTAATATAATGAGCAAGTTATCTGCAAACAGATTTTTTAAATTTAAAAAGGTAAAATATGTCTAGAAATATGCTTTTAAACCCAATATTTGGTTTACTGTAATCTTGTAATAAGAAACAGTAAATACATTTGACTAGATTCAAGATATTTAACTTGCTAGGAAGTCATTTATTGCAGTACGCCTGTGATATATGGGAGTAGTCTTGACACTTTATACTACATTAAGAACACAGCAGTTGTGACATCTGACAGTTCAGGTCTGGTGCTCAAACTGGAATAAACCCTGTGCAGTTCTGCTATAGATGCTTATGATACTCACCATTTGTCTGGAAATCAAATCGGCCTGAGCTGGAGAAATTCATGTCTGCACCATAGAGCAGGTTTTCTTTGCCTAATATTGTGTCTTTGTCCTGCTTTCCATCCAGTGCTGTCTCCATCTTCTTCACTACATCAATCAGAGGAAGAGAGTCGAGACCGCATGACAAAACTGTAGATTTAAACAGTTCTCACAAGCTGACTCAACAACTTGGAAGTCATTTCCTCCAAGACTTTATCTCAGAAAAAGGAACTAAAACATCCCTCTTACAAACAGCACAGTTCTGTTTTCCAGCATTATGTACACATTTTGATTCCATACTGTCCATATTCATAATGTAATAATATTGTCAGCATCACTAACATCACAGCTTTCAAATCATTACAAGACTTTAAACTGATGGATGGATGGATGAATGGACGGATGGATGGATGGAAATTAATTAAATAACCACAGTGTACATAAAGCTTCCAGGCCTAAATTACTGTCTTAATGTAGGCCCTGACATGGATCCTAATTTTACAATAACTCAACATCAATCTTTTGCTGAAGTCACTGATCCATGAGTATATTAATGAGATTATAAATCATGTGGGCATGACTGTAAAAAATCCTTTTAAAAAAGGCCAAATATAATGTGTTTTGAGGTTTGTGACAATGATTATGGTTACAGAGAACAGACTCTGTCCTACTGAGAATAGCCAAAGTAAGATAATGCTCTGTAAGCATTATTAACTGTAAACATGTGGCAATCCTAAAAGTAGAGTCACAAACTGATTCAGCATATTAGAAGTCAACTGACTGTGGGCACAACACATAATTATTATTTTTTAAAATCGGACTTCATGGGCCAGAATTGAATCCCCATTGAGGGTAAGAGTGAAGTGTGGAGGGCGTTAAAGAGGATGAAGAGTGGAAAGCCAGTTGATCCTGATGACATACCTGTGGAGGTATGGATGTGCTTAGGAGAGGTGGCAGTAGAGTTTCTGTCTAGTCTGTTTAACAAGATTTTGGAGAGTAAGAGGATCCCAGAGGAATGGAGAACAAGGGGGATGTGCAGAGTTGTGGCAACTACAGAGGAATAAAGCTGATGAGCCATGCAATCAAGCTTCTGTAGTATTGTATGAGGAAGTCTGAA
This sequence comes from Clarias fuscus, assembly GCA_030347435.1. Lineage (NCBI taxonomy): Eukaryota > Metazoa > Chordata > Actinopteri > Siluriformes > Clariidae > Clarias > Clarias fuscus. The sequence continues at coordinate 24,829,438 of CM059209.1, read as the reverse complement.
GTGGCAGAGAAGTATGTTAGAGTGGTGCAGGACATGTATAAGAGCTGTAAGACAGTGGTGAGCTGTGCGTAGGTGTGACAGAGTAGTTCAAGGTGGAGGTGGGTCTGCATCAAGGATCAGCTCTGAGCCCCTTCTTGTTTGCTATGGTGATGGACAGGATGACAGATGAGGTTAGACCGGACCTCATCCATTCCATGGACTATGTTGTTTGCAGATGACTGACCTTTGTAGCGAAAGCAGGGAACAGGTGGAGGAAAATGTAGAGAGGTGAAGGTATGCTCTGGAAAGCAGAGGAATGAAGGATAGTCGTAGCAAGACAGAATACATGTGGAATGTTGGGTCTACAGGGAGCAGAGGTAAAGCAGGTGCAGGACTTTAAGAACTTGGTAAGAAAAGAGGTGAAGAGGCATGTACAGGCAGGTTGGAATGGGTGGAGAAAAGTGTCAGGTGTGTTATGTGATTAAAGAATGTCAGCGAGAATGAAAGGAAAGGTGTACAAGACAGTGGTGAGACCAGCAATGCTCTATGGCTTAGAGACAGTGGCACTAAAGAAAAGACAGGAGGCAGAGCTGGAGGTAGCAGAGATGAAGATGTTGACGTTTTCTTTGAAAGTGACAAAGATGGATCCAATAAAAAATGAGTCCATCAGAGAAACAACCCATGTGAGATGTTTTGGAGACAAAGTCAGAGTGGCCAGATTGAGGTGGTTTGGACATGTTCAGAGAAGAGATTGTAACTACATGTAAAAATGTAGTTAGAAGGATGTTGAGGCTGGAGGTCTAGAGGAAGACCAAAGAGGAGACTTATGGATCCAATTAGAGAGGACATGAAATGGATCCGGAGGATAGGGTGGGATGGATGCAGGTGAATCGCTGTGACGAGCCCTGAAAGGGAACAGCTGAAAGACAAAGAAAGAAAGAAAAAGAGTGCTTCAGTGAGCCTTGGCTGCCCATGACCCTGTCCTCCATCCACCATTTTCTTTTTCTTTGGGCTACTTATAGTAGAGCTTGACCAGTGCATATTGAGAAACATGATACAAAAACTGCTGTTTTGTAGTTGCTCAGACCCAGTCGTCTATCCATTACTATTTGGCCCTTGTCAGAGTTACTCAAATCTTTATATTTGCCCATTTTTTGTGTTTTCAAAACAAAACAAACAAAATGTTCACTTGCTGCCTAATATAGCCACCCAATTCAAAGTGGCATTATAACGAGATATTGTAACTGTAGGTACTGTAACAAGGCCCAAATTGTGATGGCTAGACAACCGGAACTCCAAAACAGCAGCTCTTGTGGAATGTTCCCCGTATGCAGTGGTCAGGAGCTACCAAAAGTGGTCCAAGGAAGAAAAAAATACAGTGAACTGGTGGCAGATTCATGGCCAAGGCTCATCGATGCATGTTGGTAGAGAAGGCTAGCCTGTGCAGTCCAATCAAATAGAAGAACAGAATTAAATAATATACACAGTTTTTTACAGCTATTATACACTTCATGGGCAAAAAAGTATAATATTTAGTTAGACCACATTTAACTTTGATTTAAGGTGTCTGCAATCTTGTTTTGATGATGAGTCTTCTCTATTCACAGTCCTATTCAGTACATTTAGAGCAGAGTCAGCTGACCTTATTGCCACATAATGTTGTTGAGCCTAGTCTTGACCAATTGAAGCAACACTGCCTCCAGAGGCTTGTACAGTGGCACTATGCATGATGTGTGCATCGCTTCATGTACGTCCCTTCTTTCCCTGACATCAATCCATATGACCTTTGTTAAAATGCTACTGCTTTCAACATTAAACATATCTTTGACTTCTACAGTAAATTGTTTTTGAATGCAACCTCACCAAGTGTTTAAGTCATCTCTGATCACAGTTGTAAATGATTTTCTTCTACATTTCTTCTGAAAAGTTGAAACCCATTTATCTTCTAGGGTTTACTGTAGTAGTGTGTTGTGCAGTTCTTAACCTCCTTGCAGCAATTTCAGCAACCTGCTTAGTTGTTTTCTTTGCTTGATGTCACCCATTAATTGCCCCTTATGAACCACAGCAACATCTTTTCCATGACCATAGGATATGTCTTCTGACATGAATGTTTAACAAATACGCAGCTACTCAATACATGAGTTTGGGCTAAAAGAATGGTTGGCTGTTAAACACTGTAATCACTGTAGTAATTTTCCAATCAGATACTCCTAAATGTTTGCTTATTTAAAGCTAAACAGAGATTTTTTTGGCTTGACACTTTAGTATAACTTGCCATTTAAAAGTTTGGACACACATTCCAATTCAATATTATTTTGTGATATACTTTCAACATTCTAGAGCAATACTGGATATTTCAAAACTATCCAATAATACATATGGAAGTAGGCAATTAACTACAACAACTACAAAAACAACAACAATAGTCAGTTGTTATTTTAAGACAGCAAGGTCAACTGCTCTGGAATAGTTTTTGCAAGAACAGTATTGTCAAGTGCATTTGCAAAAATTATCAAGCACCATGAGGAAACTGTCTTTCATTACCAGCCTCAAAAAGCACAAATTAATGGCACCAATTAACATAGCATTAGTAGCAGACACATCTCAATATCAACTGTTCAGAAATGATTATTGCACACTTTGGGTGCCTTCAGGATTTTTATTTTTTATTTATTTATTTTTTTTTACAAATGAAGAAAGAAATAAAAAATCAGAAAAGACCTGTGTACTTGTCTCAACATATTGCTTTTCAACAAGGAACAGCTAAGATCTGCATGTTTGTATTATTGCTTTACTGTGTAAAATTGGGTAATTATGGTTAAGGCAGCGTAAACAAGCCAGGAAAATTGAACAATCCAATCTGTCAATATAGCCTGTAGGACACGTGCTTACTGATCAGTAGTCTCTGAAGTCTCTCGAGTGCTCTGAAAATGTGACCTTGTTTACTCTAACTGCATGTCATTGATTTGTTTATACATTTCTCTGGTTGTACATTTGATGAGAGCAGCACTCAGTTGCTGATGTGTGTGTTTTTTGCTGATGATCTGGGGTGACCCTGTCAGAGTTCATCTAAGAGCTCAGAGCAGGAGAGGCTCTCTTCCTTTAGAATATTCAGGGCACACAGTCATTCATACCAACTAATTCATCAAATTCATGTGCACATTCTCATGTACACAATATTTGATGTTTCATTTATCAATATTTTAGAATGTGTGTAAATAAATAAATAAATAAATAAATCAACCACATAAAAGTATACTAAATACACTTTAAATTTGGTCTTTGATATAATTAATACCAACTTCAAGAATACTAGACATTATTCTGGCCCCAAGTACACGCTAAGATTTAATAGACATATACTGTAAGCTTTAGTGTTAATTCTGCTCAGGATCCTTTATTTTCACCTGGGTCAGTAAAATTTGTTAGGTAGCATTAGCCTCGTCCATTATTTCAGTAGCCTCCCTGTAAGTAGTCTACACAATTAAACATGGGCATACAGCAAAGCATACAGAATACAGTAAGATTCAAGAATGCACTAAAACCTTATAATTGTAGGCTTATTATAAAAACAATATTGTCATGGTGTGGAACACAAACTAAATGTGTAAGAGTTCACAACTCTTTCAATCAGTAAGTTAGCTAGTTAGCTAGATCACTTCTAGTCCTACCTTGACAATTGGGCAAATCCCAGAGGCTTGAATAGAAGCCAAAGAATCTGCAGCCCAGAGACAAAGAGGCTGGTATCTGTTGCCCAAGTAACCGTCAGTCACTTTGGTGCATTAACTAAGCTACCCTGCTAGTCATTTCTCTAAATTTGCACTGTTTGGAAGGTGGAACTGTTTTGTTTCTGTCCTTCTCATGTGGGGTGTAGCTCAGTTGTGATATGGTGTGACTGACAGCCTAAAAGATTATGCTTAAATTAGAAAATCAATGCACTTTTTTGTGTTTGTAATAGAGTAGTTGTACTTTGTTACTTACCACTGTTGACTGAGAATAACCCTCTCTTCTAAAGCCTCTTACTGCACCTTGCTGATAAGTACATTACAAACCCAGAGCATGTGATACTCTATGGAACATAAGTACAAGAATGTAAACCATTTACATCATGTGTTAGTAGCAGCACATCCAAAATACAGAAAAGTTCCTGTGGCATTGCTTAACAGGGCTCAAAAGTAGCCAGAGTTTCAGCGCTGCAAATTTTTGTTTAGCAGCAATTCTGTGATCAATCATCCATTATTCTCATATTTAGCATCTGCACTCTTACTGACACTGATGGAACATCTAGTGATGCAGCATGTGCAGAAATAAAGAAATTTACACGTTCAGTAAATAAAAGCTTGATTTAGCTTTGTGATCAATGCAATGTAATTAATATCATAATCACTTGATATTTACAATTATGCATGTACACAAAATTTTTCAGCATATACTGTTTATACCATGCTTCATTTAAATGGAAACATATGGCTCCTTCTATTATTGCCTCTGCAGATCCAAATGCATGAGATTTACAGGCTTAAACCAAAGTAGGAAATTTTATGGATGTTCACACAAGCCAATCTAAACTGACATCCACTTTACTTCACAACCATTTAAAGCCCTCCAGAGTAATGATAAAATAGTAAAAAAAAAAAAAAAGGTCATAATAGGTTAGTTTAGTGTGCATTTGGGAATACTTGCTCACACGTATTGTACCACAATCACAGAGTTGCAGGAAACAAAGAAAGCTAAAATCTCTAATATGGAACCACAAACACCATATGAGGTACAGTACTCACAAAAAAGAGAGGTAGGTTTGGGGCTGGAAATAGGGTTGGGGGAGGGTGGGGGTTGATGTGTGGCAGGGGGTTTCACTTACCTGTAGGGTGCCGAACAGATTAGGGCCGCGGCTGCCTATAGTGATCTGGATTGATGGTGTAAACCATACCATATGCTGCACACTAAACCAAGAACGGCTGCAGGGATGAAGGTCAAGTAGGCAACACTAAAAAAGGCATAACTGATCCGTACTTAATTAGAGAAAAACTAAATTTTTCTGATTAAATGTTATGAAAAAAAATAATAGTTCTTTGATACAAACAAACAAAACAAAATAACAGAACAAGAATTTGTTTATTGATGGAAAAAAGCATACCCTTTGCTTTAAGCTAAATATGGTCAATATTAGATAATACTGCGTTATAATAATACAGGTGAATGTTGTTGGGTAAGAGTCAAATATAATGGCATGTCAAACAAGATACTGACAACAAAATGACCTCTGAAACTATTTTATATAAATGTGGACATCCTCTTAAAATTGTATTGTTTACAGTCTGCCTTTTAAGTTATTTAAAGATACATACATTTAAGAATAATGTAATGTAATTTCTTATAATAACACAATTTTATTTAATGTAAGGTTAGGAATATTTATGTACTTGTAGGGGTGGCAATAATATTGACCACATCTATACTTTACATTTTTCAATAGCTTCATAGCTGTAGTAAATCCGACCTGTTGTTTCTAATCCACTATTTTGTGCACTATTCTGTTTGTTATCAATAATATTTATGAATGAAATGAAATGACCTTAGATATGGTCTTATTCAAGTTCAAAGCGACTAGCTCTGTTGTGCTGCATTTGCTAGACTGTTAACCAATTATATCTATGCTTGTCAACCTTGATCAAATATCATAAAAAAGCATTAAAGAAAAGCTATGAACTTTTTGTGCAAAATCTACGATCGTGTTTCAGGGTTACAAATAATTGACATAATATGCATCCAAATTCCATTAAATGTACATAATAGCATTCAAGAAAGACACTAAGAAACACACTACAGTCATTTAGAGTTTAATCTTTGAGTGGATGACTGGCATGCTTCTAGCCGATTTAATAGTTTACACAGATTAATCTGCCAGTGTGATTCAGTGGCACACTGGGTAAATGTGTGAGATGTATTATTATGATTATGATATTAAAGTCTATAAACATATTTTTTTTACAAAAACATATTTATTTTAGGAAAATAAAATGAATGTTTTCTACCCTGTAGGATTATCCTAATGATTACATTTAAGCTTTCAGAAAATTTGATGTGTTTGCCAAAGCTTGGGCATTAATTAAGCTTTAATTACATAGTGACACACCTTAGAATACATACGTAATTGTTATTTTTGTTTACTGACATCTAAGAATATTTTTAGCTCGTTTAAATTTGCATGTATAGTATGTTCTTGGAAAATAGCTGATTATTTTCCATTCCTTCACCTTCATTTATTTACCCCTTGGTTTAGGGTTTGGGCAGATCCAGAGCAGATCTTGATTACACTGGGCCTGAGGTAAGAATACACCATGTATGAGATACTAGCCCATTATAGCATACCATGCACACTCATTCAGGCACTCATTTACTTCTAAAGGAACATATTCTCTGCATTTCATCCAAGACTATAAAATACTTTTTTGGTGATCCTTGTACCAGCAACATATGCAATAAACGTGATCATGTTGAGTCAGGAAACAAATGTCACCTAACTTCCTAAAATATACCGGAAATATCACAGGAAATGTTGCTGTTTCATTAGATCTCACCAGAAGCTAAACAAATAAAAGGAACAGAAAGTGTTCAGTGAACTTGTTTCATTGTGATCAATCTTTATTGTAGGAGGTCATTTCACAGGTCAGTATTTGGTGAGAAACGTGATTGGTCTTTTAGTACCAATGAGCCAAATGAGTTCACCAATGTTTGAATTCAGATTTGAATTACAGTATGGACTTTTTATTGAAGGGAACGAATTTCATACAAGTTAATAAAGGAAAATCTAATAATTAAAACTCAGTAAACAAATTAAAAAATATATATAAAACACAAAAGAGACTAATGTCAAAATCTAGTGCTGCCAGGGGGTATAACATGGCAATGTTAATATTATATATGTCAATATTTCATTACTGTGAATTGTCTGTAAAACAAGTAAGTTCCTTTTATCACTTCTGTTATAGCAGATATAAGCTATTTATATAGCAGATGTAACCATTTTGTCATGATATTGAGAAATTGTTACGCTAAAAAAATGAATGGCTCCCTTCACCACATCTTTGTCAATTAATAGCATATTTGCAATCTGTTTAATAGTCTCAGAATATGTGGCATGCCCACTATATACATTAAGTCCATGTGAATAATGACTTATAAAATCTATGTTGTTACTATACAACTAATAGCTTATCTAAAAAGCACATTAATATAAATCTGTCCTATAAATCTGACAATATTTCAATACATTATATGAATTGAAACATCATTCATGTCTGAGCAATTAAAACTGAGAATTCAATAGCATTGTTGTATACACACGTGGACAAAATTGTTGGTACCCTTCGGTCAATGAAAGAAAAACCCACAATGGTCACATAAATAACTTTAATCTGACAAAAGTAATAATAAATAAAAATTCTATGAATGTTAACCAATGAAAGTCAGACATTGCTTTTCAACCATGCTTCAACAGAATTATAAAAAAAAGAACTCATGGAACAGGCCTGGACAAAAATGATGGTACCCCTAACTTAATAGTTTGTTGCTCAACCTTTTGAGGCAATCACTGCAATCAAACGATTCCTGTAACTGTCAATGAGACTTCTGCACCTCTCTGCAGGTATTTTGGCCCACTCCTCATGAGCAAGCTGCTCCAGTTGTTTCCGGTTTGAAGGGTGCCTTTTCCAGACAGCATGTTTCAGCTCCTTCCAAAGATGCTCAATAGGATAGAGGTCAGGGCTCATAGAAGGCCACTTTAGAATAGTCCAATGTTTTCCTCTTAGCCATTCTTGGGTGTTTTTAGCTGTGTGTTTTGGGTCATTGTCCTGTTGCAAGACCCATGACCTGCGACTGAGGGCCTGCACATTTCTCTCTAGAATCCCTTGATAGTCTTGAGATTTCATTGTACCCTGCACAGATTCAAGACACCCTGTGCCAGATGCAGCAAAGCAGCCCCAGAACATAACAGAGCCTCCTCCATGTTTCACAGTAGGGACAGTGTTCTTTTCTTGATATGCTTCATTTTTCCGTCTGTGAACATAGAGCTGATGTGCCTTGGCAAAAAGTTCAATTTTTGTCACATCTGTTCATAGGACATTCTCCCAGAAGCTTTGTGACTTGTCAGCATGTAGTTTGGCATATTCCAGTCTGGCTTTTTTATGATTTGTTTTCAATAATGGTGTCCTCCTTGGTCGTCTCCAATGTAGTCCACTTTGGCTCAAACAACGACGGATGGTGCGATCTGACACAGATGTTCCTTGAGCATGAAGTTCACCTTGGATCTCTTTAGAAGTCTTTCTGGGCTCTTTTGTTACCATTCGGATTATCCGTCTCTTTGATTTGTCATCAATTTTCCTCCTGCGGCCACGTCCAGGGAGGTTGGCTACAGTCCCATGGATCTTAAATTTCTGAATAATATGTGCAACTGTAGTCACAGGAACATCTAGCTGCTTGGAAATGGTCTTATAGCCTTTACCTTTAACATGCTTGTCTATAATTTTCTTTCGAATCTCCTGAGACAACTCTTTCCTTCGCTTCCTCTGGTCCATGTTGAGTGTGGTACATACCATGTCACCAAACCACACAGTGACTACCTGGAGCCCTATATATAGGCCCACTGACTGATTACAAGATTGTAGACACCTGTGATGCTAATTAGTGGACACACCTTGAATTAACATGTCCCTTTGGTCACATTATTTTCAGTATTTTCTAGGGGTACCATCATTTTTGTCCAGGCCTGTTCCATGAGTTTTTTTTTATTTTTTTTATTCTGTTGAAGCATGGTTGAAAAGCAATGTCTGACTTTCACTGGTTAACATTCATAGAATTTTATTTAATTATTACTTTTGTCAGATTAAAGTTATTTATGTGACCATTGTGAGTTTTTCTTTCATTGACCGAAGGGTACCAACAATTTTGTCCACGTGTGTACATGAGGCTTTTGACAGCAAAATGCTGGGTGACTGCAATGGCACTAATAGAGAGTAAACATACTCTTTCTTCACTTCAACATTCTCCAAAAATCTACAGTATGTACAGTAAATCATTTCCAGCAGCTGCAAAAAGAGGCAACTTGATTATTTTGCTAGAATGTGTCACCTTTTGATTAAAAATGTGAATGCTACGTGTCAGTTTTTCTAACCTTCTAAAATATGTTATATAGTGTTTTTCATATCAAATATTTTGTTATAGATAACCTTGTTTTGCAAATAATAATAATTTGTCCAAATGAGAAAAAAGTCTAAAAAGGTGTTTATTGCATTTGCTGTTAATCTATTCATATGCCGGCCAGGGGGTTTAGAAGACCATGTAGTATCTCCAGCACTTCAGATGTTGTGCAATATACAATACTGTATATTGGTATATTGATTGAAACTTTGTCCTCCACCAACCACAAATTCTCTTGTTATAGTTTTGTCTATGTTTTTTTTCCCCAATCTACATCATAAGTATAGTTGCAACACAGTGTTTAAAGACAAACAGCTTGGTCAGAATCTTTTGTGTTCAACACAAAATTGTCTCCAGGACCAACAATTTTGTTTAAAGACTTCTTTTTATTGGCTACTCCTCTGTGTGGCAGGAAGCTTAGAATAAAGGGCTGTATGAATAAAGGGCTGTCTGTTCAGTAGGGGTAGCAAGTCACTTTTAATGACCTGGCTGCTATAATTCAGAGAGAGACACACACACTCCCGCCTGATCCAGTTTAACATAATAAAAATGAAAAATTCTAATACGACCCAACACTGCATATTTTTATTCCCTGTGCTGCTACTCTGCCAAGTCTTTTTAGCTGTGTTATGTGACTAACAGTAGTATGTGCAGTTTATTAGTATTATGTAAAGTGTCATTCCATACAAGGACTTTCAAAGGTACAGTGTAAACTAAAGATGTGATTTGAATTCTGATTCCCTTTTGGCCATGTGTCCAGCTGGGAGGCTCTCCCTCTCTGTTCTTCACTCTCTTATCTCTTCTGTATTGCTTAATTTAATATGACATTTGTGTGCATGTCCATGTGTGTCTGCGCTGCAGGGCCAGACTGCTGAGAGAGACAGTGTTTGTGTGTGTGTGTGTGTGTGTGTGTGTGTGTGTGTGTGTGTGTGTGTGTGTGTGTGTGTGTGTGTGTGTGTGTGTGTGCGTGTGCGTGTGTGTGTGTGTGTGTGTGTGTGTGTGTGTGTGTGTGTGTGTGTATAAAAGAGAGAGAAAGCGTGAGTGAGAAAAATATGCTTGTTTATCAGGCCTAATTGGAATGACCTCTTTCTTGTATGGAAAACAAATCAGGGATTATCAAGGAAACATGTAGGTAAACCCTAACGTGAGAGCTGAAAGAAGAAGAAGGAGCAGAATAAAAGAGAAAGAGAAGGACAAAGAAAGAAGTCAATGGCTCTGTAAGTCGTTGAGAATCTTTGGATTAAATACCTAATAGAGCTTTCACTTCTTCTTCTCATTCTCCTGTTTAAGGAGTAGAAGTATGTATGAGAAAGGAGAAGAGTACTTTGGTCTGTCTCTTTAGATCAGAGGGTTCAGCCATCAGTGCAGGACACTGGATGGGGCAAAAGCAGTGATGTGGAGCGTGTGCTGTTGTTTTATTCGCTGTGACAGCAGTTGAATGTGTTGTCTGTCACCGTCGGTGCCCAGATGTCAAAGAGATCCATAAAACACACCTGTGTCCTGTCTCTCTCTCTCTCTCTCTCTCTCTCTCTCTCTCTCTCTCTCTCTCTCTCTCTCTGTCTCTCTCTTACACACCCCCACACCCACACAGCTATCTGTTCTAACAACCTAGAGGAATTAAAAAATAATCACAAACCATTCATGGGCATCACTGTTTAGCAACATTGTTGCAGTTTTCACTGTGACTTGCCCAATTATTATTATTTTAATTCCATGGCACTTTAGAGGAAGAATTAATTTGCTGAATAGCGCAACAAGGCAGAAAAAAAATTATGTGCATTTACTCAAAGTTCATACAAAAACATAGGGCACATCATGGACATGTTTATCAATTGTATGAAAACCTCAATTGTTATACTCAGGTATTATTTTGGAGTATTTAAAATAATGAAATGAAATACTTGTAGTCTTAATTATCACATCTTTAATTACTTTTAACTTTATTTTTGTATAGACCTTTAAGTTAGTAGTTACATACACTATATGGCCAGAAATATGGACACCTAACCATCACACTCATGTATGTGACTGTTTAGTTTAAAATGAGTGAACTGGAAAATTCGACCTCTGTGCTATAACACACTTGCCTATAACCAACTGCCAATTGACTGGCAGAGACACAAACACATACATACACACACACAATAGAGTTTCTGAATGTTCTCTTGTGTATTCAAAGGACAAAGAGGTATATAACTTCCAAGTAAATTCTCGAGTGAATACAAAATACTTCTGTACTGCTGTACGCCCATCTGTTTCTACATCAAAGAGCATAAGATATTCACATGTTCTTAAGAAATCTGTTCTGATGAACCATAGGTTACAATGCCATATAATGAATGCAGAGGAGCTCATGAACAAAGAGAGAGAGGGAAGCATGGGAAAGTTATTATAGGAAACAGAAAACACTAACAATGAGTTTCCAAACCCATTGTATGAAAGAAGTTGAGTGGTCTGAACAGTTAATGACTTTTAGAATAAGTTGGAATGCTAACTGCATGCCAGATCCTCTCACCCAACCAAAGTGCCCAACTTTTAGCCATGGTCCAATGATCAGTTATCCACAAACATTTGGCAAACATATTCTGTATGCCTGCAAGTACAAAGATAATTAGCATTTCTAAAACTTTTTAAAATCTACTGGGAATTTTTAGCACTTAAATGGTAGAGTATGGTCTGTACCAAGTGACAGTTCTGTCCGGACACTGATGTTTTTTTCTGATAAATCAGAATAATTAATATACCAGTAATCTCGAGCTTGTATTCCTCGAGGAGGGAGAAGAGAACCAATGTTTTAACACATCATAAAGATAAAGAGACTGTATTGTCATTGTAGGAATACAACAAAATTTGTTTGGTAACTCTCAGAGACCAGCAGCAATAAGAAACTTAATAATAAACACAAGATAATTACACTAAAATATAATAAATATAACAATATATACAATGTACTGTATGTGAAGTAGGTCCTGGCTCTTAGTGCAAACAGTAGAGTGTAAACAGTGCAAACATGATTGTCCGAGATAAGAAAATATTTCACAAGTTATGCTAAGGTGACCGATTAAAAGAACTTGTATTGATTTGCAGTGACTCTTTGATCTAAGTGGCGAGACATGGACATACTGTAATGCATGCAAGCAAAACACCCTCCAAAGCGTTTGATCTGTCACCCATCTGTTTATTTTAAAAAAGGTTCATGTTTATCATGACCAGTATGTAGATAGACCAGTCTGCATGAATTGCAAGTAATTTAATGATGTTAACAAAAACAGATTGTTCTTCAATGGTGGTTGTGCAATTGAGAAACTGGGAACAGGGAAATGCTTTTTGACACTAGATAGCACTTTAGCCAGTGTCAAACATTACCCATATACTCTAAACTCTGTGTATTGACTAGCGTGGCAGTTGAGCATGACAGGACAGTTAACACAGTTCAACAAGATTAACAAGATAGCTCATTTTCAAATACCGCACCTGTTGGATAATTAGCTATTTTTTAGCTATATGCCAAAAAAGAAAAAAAGAAAACAAGAAATAGCATTGGAAGAATTTTAATTTTACTAATTGAAATATTTAGTACTTGTCAAGTACCGTCAGAAACTCTTCACTCTAATTTGTCAAATTCAAGAACTGATTTGCCTAGACCCACAGATGCACTAGGATTTAAATATGTCTGGGCTTTGTAGAATCAGCAATGGGTTTATAATGAAGCTCTGGGAAGTACAGTGGAAGAAAAACACTTTGTGAAAGCAGAACATGCTAAGTGATAAAATTAGATCAGTTATTATAAAAGAAAAGATGGAGGAGTGTGTTAACTCTATGCATCATTCATGCATGTGAGTGTAGAGATTTTAATGTTTTTGATATTGGCGTCTAAGTAGTTTTGCTATGTATGCCAATACAATAGCTACATATTTGACCTGAGCTTTCAAATGGAGTGCAAGTAATTGCAATTAAACCTCTCTGTCAAGGTTTTTTCAGTCATTTCCAAAGATACACACTTCTACACACCAAACTCTTCTGTGACATAATTACCATAATGAAACTCTAACAGAAGTTAAAAGAGGTCAGCAGCACTGGCCTTTAGCTAATGAGAGCTGGAGTACCTGGGGACCACCGAGTGCAGGTGGAGATCAGCCACAGTCCCACAAATATAGCACACGCACACACAGGGTTCCGCAGAGTTCAGCTCTAAGCACATGTATAATTCATATAGCGCTGTCTTTAACTTTGATTGACAGGTCCCAGTACCACTAACCAGGCCCATACTCCCACACCCCATACCCCTCATCATTTTTTTAAATGATTGGTAATAATCTATAGAGTAGAACTAGTCTTGTTAAATGTTGCTAACAGTTCTTTGTTTTTCATATCCACATAGTAATGGTTGCAAATCAATTGTACATAAAAATTAGAGTCAGTACATTTATGTTTGCATGGTCATTTAAATGCAAGCTGGGTATCTATCCCTGTCAACTCATCCCTGTGTCATGCAAGTCCTGTTGATACGAGTTGCCACTCTATCATCTAGTTTCATCCATGAATACATAGTGCAACAGAAAGAAATTTAGAGCCAAGAGGATTAAAAGGTTTGGGATGAGTAGTTATGTGTTTGTATTTTTTTTTTCTTGTTTGTGTGTGTGTGTGCGCGCGCGTGTGTGTGTGTGTGTGTGTGTGCTTGTACGCTAAGGGACATGCAGCTGAGACCACAGTGACTGTTTAAGAGGCCACAGGCTAGATTTATATTTAAATTCAACACCTCTCATATACACACATAGACACCAGCTGCACTTGACTGAAACTATCCTTCAACAATTAATAGAGAAAATTTTGCGCACTATTTCTTCGAGTCACAAGAGTGTTAAAAGGCACAAAAAAGACACAAAGAATTGTCAAAATTGTCCTGTACATGGCACCATGGTGGTTTAATGGTTAGCACTGTTGCCTTGCACCTCCAGGTTCTGGGTTCGATTACCCCCTCAGTTTTGTGTGCACAGAGTTTGCATGCTCTCCCCGTCCTTGTTGTTTTGGACATATCACTGTAATCTTATATTATTTTAAAAACTTTAAATAAAAAAAGGATGCATATGCATATATACTGTACATAGTATATATTAAGTTGTATAAAATAGACAATTTACAGATAATTTAAGGACTTTGTCAAAAATAATTTCTCAGTTTGAGTCAAAGTCACAATTTGCAGTGAAGCCCATATGTGTGAGATGTACAGAATTATATCCGGTCCACATGAAATGCAAACCACAATATTCATCTTAGTGCCATGGTGGCTTAGTGGTTATCCCTGTCTCCTTGCACCGTCAGAGTCTGGGTTTGTGCATGGAGTATGCATGTTCTTCCTGTGCTTGGTGGGTTTCATCTGGGTACTTCTGGACACTTTGCACCATCCAGGGTGTACTCCACCTTGTGCCCTAAGTCTCCTGGCATAGGCTCCAGGCCCCTGTGACCCTGTATACATAATAAAATGGTATAGACAGTGAGTGAACCCTCATCTTACATACCATACTGAGAAATGTATAATCTTAAAGAAAAATCCCAAACATTGCTTTATGCAGTATTAAGCTTTTTAAACCAGAATGACCTTATATTAGGACATGACATTTTCTACCAACAATATTGTCCATATGTTCTTGTACAATTTTCATATGCGGGTCGTTAGATATAATTCTGTTTATAACCATCTTCCTGTTTAGAGACACTAAGTTCATAGTCATCAGGCACTAACTTCACAAAACAGTGAATACATTTGCTATGTACACAACTGTAGAGGCTAGGTCTCAGAAGCTTAAACAACCGAATACTAGCACTGCAAATACTATTACAGAATACATGCACATAGGGTATTACAGCTCTTTGTGTGTGTGTTTGTATTATTATTATAATTTTTCTGTATATTAAAATGTGTACAAGAAGCATTTTAGATTTAGGAAGCTTCTGTGTCAGAGCTGACCCCATGGCTGTAGCTACAGTTTTACAGAATTTCACTTCTCAAATCATTTCACTTTCATTGTGCATTAGGAAAGAAAAATGCATTTAACTGAACATAGTACATGATTTACAACTGCTGTGTAGCAGTATGGAAGGTGGTGAATTGTGGACCTCAATAATGATGTGTCAGGATGATAAGAAACTATCCACACATGGATCATAGTATAAAGGTATACACACACACACACACACACACACACACACACACACACACACACACACACACACACACACACACACACACACACACACACACACACACA
The DNA here is from genome assembly GCA_030347435.1 of Clarias fuscus. Classification (NCBI taxonomy): domain Eukaryota; kingdom Metazoa; phylum Chordata; class Actinopteri; order Siluriformes; family Clariidae; genus Clarias; species Clarias fuscus. The sequence goes on along the minus strand of CM059209.1, from coordinate 24,813,992 downwards.
CACACACACACACACACACACACACACACACACACACACACACACACGCAGATCCATGTGTGAATTCCAGAGTGCGGCCTTGGGGCTCAGCAGCTCTTGATGATGGATATTTCATAACTCCATAATGGCCTATTATGTAAAAGACTCATGAATAGAGATGCGACGGGCAGTGAGGAAGCAGGACGGAGGGATGGAGAGAGAGAAAGAAACGAAGGGAGCTAGGGAGAGTAGGTGAGGGAATGTCCAGCAATATCTGTGCTCATTCAGTCTTTCTGATTTACTTTCTCATTATCAGCCATAATTTAGTCACCATGACGACTGACCGCAGACTGGACTGGTTTAACGTCGCCGATACAATTCAAAAGTCCCACAAATCACATATGTTAGGGATTTAGTCCTACTGACCACACAGCATTTCATGCAGAGGTGAGATGGCTGCTCCTCTGAAATCTCATCTATGGGTTTTAAGGAAGGTGTGGCCTCTCTATATTGGTGATCAGAGGCAAGGGTGGGGTAAAGGAGGTAAAAATGTAAAGGATTGGCTTCATTTAAGTTGGTGGACCAGTGTATTAGCTTTTCAAGGTGGCCCTAACCATGGGGACTATATGACTGCCCATGCTCCAGCAATTTACTTCAAAGTCTGTAACATCTGAACCAAATGTCTTCTTTTATTTATGGCTACAAACTTCCTAACACTAGGCTAAATTCAAAATTGATCAAGCACACTACTTGTTGTTTATGACAATGGATTATACACCCTAGAGCACCAGCTTCCCTTTTATTTCTCATATACACAGTCATACATATGCATTGAAATGCTTATACGACCGCTGATGACATATAAAAATATGAAATAAGAGAAAAAGTTAGAAATATAGAAAAAATATAGAAAACTTTGCCTGTAAAAAAAAATTACATTATGTACAAATAGTAAATAAAAATACAATAAAATTAAATAAAATGGAATTGCAGTGGAATTGGAATACAGAAACCATGTCCAGTCAAGATAAGGCAGTGTGCAATGTGCAGAATGTGCAGGATAATGTGCAGAGTTCAAGTCAAGTTCACAGTTCAAAGTTAAATGGGAATAAGTTGAAATATAGAGAAAGAAACTTACAAGATATACCTGACTATTCACCACCTCCATATTTTATTCTCCTCACCTTTTTACTACATAGTACCCTTAAGAATTTAAAATGACCTCCACTCTTGTTAATTACACTAACTCTCAGTCTAATTGTCAGTTACCAGCTCTGGCAGTTTCAGTTACTCCCAGAAGCATACCGTATGTGTTGGTGGTTAAAATAACTGGTTAAATAAAGAAATAAATGATAATCTGTTGATAATAAATGATTTTTGTGGAACTGTTGTATAAAACTTGAGGTCATGCGGTTTTGCTGAATGTCAGCATGACTGCGATGCTACCACTGCATCACACCAGTGCTGATTTTTACCATGGCGGCACTCCCTCTCATGTGATATTGCTTAATTATCTGCAGCATAGATCTATAAACTACGAACCTTTACATTCTCATTATCATGTTACACATTTATTTTTGCCATAATATCCTTATATTTATGAAGCTTTCAAATGTATTTCATTTTAGAGTGTTTACATTACGGGAGACAATGTCTTTGTTTTTCTACTAAAAAATTCTACTCATTTTACTCAAAAAGTGTTATCAAAACACATTATTGTTATCAACTTAACAATAATGTTTGTTGACTAACCCTGAGTCAACAAATACTATTAATAGAATCCTAAAAACATTATACCCTACCCATTAAATGATTTTCTTATACTCTACTTACTCTTATATAAACATTTTACCTCAGGTTTTGTTATAAGCCTTTCATAAATCATCCATTATGCATTTATGAGAGTTATGTTGTGTTTGTGAATGTAAATGAATTGTCCAGTGAAAGCACGAAAATGACTGATAACTGGAACGTTCTTCTGTCAAAGCGGAAAAGATTTCTTTTTTGATTACTCAGCTGCTCCTGACCTATTACACAAAATGCATATGAGGGAAATGGAAAAATTGTGAAATTGTGAAACTTTGTGCTATTTATTTTTTGGTAAACAATAATGTACAGTCTGGTAAAAAAAAAAAAAAACTATATACTTGATAGTAGGCTTCCTTAATGAAAATTAATTTACTTTAATTTACTTTACATATTTGAACTTTGTTGGTAATCATGCAATAGAAAAACTCCTATCTTCATGCAGCTTCTTCCACAGTCTTTGTAATTAGATGTGGTTAAATAACTGGGACTTTGTATTTTCAACTTTAACAGTTATGTGGTTTATGTTTACCTGTTTATTTTTTATTTTTGTAGTAACTGTTTTTTCTACAGTTTGGTTTAACTGACCTCTGTTTAAAGCATTTATGAATGAAGTCTTCCCCACATTTGGGCTACAAATTAAAATAAAAAAGCTTGTATCAGGTTATCATTCTTGTTTGGTGCAAATCTGTACGAATCCTTTATGCTATTTAACAGTTGTGCCCAAAGAATGATCAGTATTCAATCCTAATATGGGGCAGCATATACAAGTTACCTGAAGTAGAAAAGATAACAGGAGGATGTCTCCAGCTCTGGATGGACGTCTGGATGCCTGTAGCTCTGACCATAAGCCCCATCACAAGGTGTTAAGCAGGCAGCTGCTTATTGAGTACAAGCGCTCTAAAGTATGTTATATATGTTTCTCATTAAGCAATACCTTTTTCAATAATGGCATTTAATTAAATTTGCACACAACAGCAATAACAGCATAATTACTTCCAAAAACATGTCCTGAGTATGACTGATGTTTAGCTGTGTTTAGGCGATAAACAGTATTGAACTGCTCTTTGGTTCAGTTAAAGAGTTGCCCTTGATATCTTCTTGTCCAGCAGAGAGATAAAGATGAACTAAAGTAACAGTGACACTTATGACTTATGTACTGGATAAATTGTAATCACTGGTGGTTCTAACAGATGATTCTCATGGGGAGTGATGGATGTGTTATCCAAGGGGTGGGAAAATTGTGTAAATAACATGGTTGTTCACCAGCTGTCCAATTTCACACTATCCCAAAGACTCTCGCACTATCCCAAAGACCTCTTTAACATTCTTGCATGCCCATTAACAGTATATATATTTTGTCCGGTATTTTTTCAGTTGTCAACTGGCCAATTCTGTTGAATATGTGCCTAGTGTAGACTAATTTGCCTTTTCTTGGCTGACAGGAGTGGAAACTGTAGTCTTTTGCTCAAAATGTAGTCTTTTGCTGTTGGAGACCTGAGGTGGTGTTCTATATTATGACATGGTTTTCTGCTCACCCTGGTTGTAAAGCATTAACATTTTAAGCTAACTGAGCTAAAATTTTACTTTGTATTTTTTCCTAATTTATTAAAACACAAATTATACTAATAACAACAATGTAAGCAAAAATAAAAATAAGCAAAAAAATAAATAAATGAGCTTGAGAGTTTTAATTTGTTATGTCCCCCCCCCCCCCTTTTTTTTTTGCTTAATGACATGCTATACTTGGTTATTTTTGCCAGATAGTTTAAGTATTTCTGAAAAAGGCTGATCAACTGTTATTTTAACTCCCAACCGCTCTAGGGTTTAGCGAGAACTAGCGTTAATAGTACTGTACATGACGGGAAAAGTGTTTGAGAAATAGTTCAAAGGTTAAAGCTAAAAAAAGGCTGATCATATTATGATACATTGTGATATTATTATTTCAGGTTGAAGCACCGTGCATCTATACGGCAGAACTCATTAATATAAAGAAATACATTTTTAAAACATTTTTTAATAAGGTTGGGAATCTTGTGCCGTCTTTATGCTAAGTTGTACTTCTTTAATCGTCAACTAAATACACTTCCTGTTTGGTAATTGGAGAGTGAATCACAAATGAGAAATTGAAAAAGTAGATCGAATAAAGATTAAGTGTATTCTTAAAATAACTCTAACGCGTTAAAAATCCCCTTATATCACCTCAGCGCTTTTATGGCAGCAGTAAAAATATTAACTAATCCCAGTAAAAATATTCCGTTTAGTTTTTCTAATTAATATCTATTGGTACAGGTGTTTGTTTACATTGCACAGTAGCTTATTTTAATTTAGATTAATAAATCCAGCACATAACTGTTCATAACATCTCTTTTACTCAACATTTTGTTTTGAGGCCTCAGTTCAGGTATTTTACATGTTTACTCTAATGAGACATATTTTACCTCATAGTGGAGCTTCACATTACTGTTCGTTATTCGAGCCACATATCAGAACATATGAAACAAACTGGGTTTAAAATTCCTAAAGGGAGAATAAACATAAATTGAGTCCATTCATCTTTGAAGGACCAACATTTGGATGATATTTTGAGAAGGAACTGATCACTGGTTGTAAAATGCGTGCTATATTTATCTCGTAATAAATGTTTGATTTAGAAGCACAACCATTAAGGACAGCTTTATTTAACATTCTGTCAGTTCTTTCAGTCAGTGGGGGTCAGAGGTCAGTATCTCTGCTACAGTAGGAGAATGATCAATGATTGGTAGCCAAACTGGTGCTAAGCCAAGTCTCATTGTGTTGGAAGCCTGACAGCTGAACCAGCCAACATCTAGCATGTGCACACACGCACGCACGCACGCATGCACAGACACTCACACACTTGCTCTTACACACTCCTACAAAGACATGCATAAAGGCTAAGATGATGTTTCCCGGTCTTCCTTTACTGATTTACTGAAATGTACATAAACATAAACATTATTTGGTAATGTCACTTTTATACCATACACAGACAGCATACAGTATGTTACATTAAAAGGTTCTGTGGTTCAATGTTAATATGCTCAACATGATTCATGACACAGGTGTATCCGTGGATGACATTTAATATATACAAAGAAACCAATAATACAAAACATAATTTATTGAAATACAGTATATAAATTGTGATATAGCACAAATACATAATACATGACTAGCAATTCATCAACATCCCAGACAGACCTACACTAATAATTCAGATATTGTCCTCATAATCTTTATTTGACATATAGTTCAAATACATGTTTGATACACAGAAGATACAGTCAAATAGGTTACACAACAAAAAGCCCAGTGCTGAACAAAAATCTTCCCAATTGCAGAGAATAGAAAGTGTGCCTTTGAGTCCTTTCTATGAGAATAGGAATTAATTTAGGTATGCTTTAATGGTAATCGGTGAAAAGTTTGTCATGTATTTGCATCCAGATGTGGAAGGATAGTCAGGGTAGCATTTTTGAGAGAATCATAGAAATGTTTATTATCTTTACATTTAACACTAGCTGTAGAGATATCACTGGTTCTTGATACAATAAGAGAAAAATCCAAGTCACACAGGTGAAAGAAAAAAAAATATATAAATGCATTTATTATTAGGGCAAAATCATTAAAACTACAATCACCTGATACAATGGCTGAAATGTGTAGGTGCTTGTATTTCTAATGATTTTGCCATGATAATAAACATGCTTTACATTATATATGTTTTCTTCACCTGAAGGCCTTGGAGATTTCTCTTTTATTGTGTCAGAAACTGCTTTTGACTGTTGGGGACCTGCTGGGAAAAGAATTTTTTTTCAAATCATATCTAATCATATATAATATATGACGTCAACTGTCTGCTTTTTAACCCAACACTATACATATTTTTTGCAATTTGTACAATAAAACGGTATTCAAAACAGAATGGCACTTTAAATGTGCTTTAAAGTTTAAGGACCGGCACGTTATAATGTGTTAAATAACCTTATTGTGTACATACAATAACGCAGCTGTGACTATAGGTAATTTGTAAAACATACATTCGTCTCATTAAATCTAATGTTATAGTAGCCATCAATAGCATTTACCAGAAGCAGCAAAATAGCCTCATCTGGCATTTTTTCCAGTTCTTCCATTATTTTGCAATCCTTAATTGTGATTTTAAAAAGAAAAAAGGCAAAGGTTAAGTTATTTTAGGGAAGTAACACAGATTAACTGGAGGTACAGTAGAGCTATAGGCCACACTGGTTTATTTCTCCTGTAGTCTCCAAGTCAGTGACCTATTAATTGTCACATTTAATGTCTTATTTTATTTACAGTGTACTCAAAGACACTCTTCACATTCTGCTATCTTAACACAGTCCATCTTTATTCATCCTGAATTTTTTTTTTTTTTTTTGTCTTATGTGGACTTGCACAAATGCTTAAGGTGTTAATTATACACTGGAAATTTTGCTGTGTGCAAAAAAAAAAAAATCTATATTAACTCCTTACTGGTATTGTATACTTTAATGGTTCAGGCTGTAAGTAAAATAGCATATTCCCACAGATACACAGAAATAAAGCACTATATTGCACAGGGCTTTAACCTGTGTTTGTCAACTTGGTAAATGATCATTCACTTCAATGTCTCTTGTTGTGCTGCAGCTCAGTCCGGGTACAATATAAAGCCAGAAAAAGTGCTGTATTTGTTGTTGTTTCCACCATGTGCCTTCCCACCATCCAGTTTCACATATATCTCATCCCCTGAGTCCAGATGCAGCACTACACTGTTGCTTGCGTAGTCATAGTTTTGGTCTGCATCCTGAGCGATGGCACTCGCCCGGACCTGTGCTCCAACAAAATGTCAAATGAGAGGTTAGATATGTATGTCTGTAATAAAATTAATAAACCCAAAGCCATAACGAATTGGCATGTAGGCCTAGTATTACATTACATTTTGTGACCAGTTGCATGTCAGCAACACAACTTCTATATTACTGTAAGTTTAGTTGTATTTTCATTGAAGATATAGGCCTGGTTTTAAGTTTAAGTTTAAATGTTTAGACTGTTGTGATAATAACAATGAATATATTAGCTTTTACAGCTTACACAATTCATTCATTCATTCATTCATTCATTGTCTAAACCACAGGTACCTCAGGGCACATGTCAGGGGACACCTGGGATAGGGTGCCAACACATTTCAGGGCAGAGAAGAATGTTTTATTTCAAAAATGGTTTACATGAATAAATGAAATTATTATAGAGATTATAAACATATTATAAACATCTAAACGTATTATAAACATCTACATAAATCTATGACGTTCAGTGTACTGTATATACGTCTACGTCTAATCGCAGTGTGATGTAGGCTGGAGTTTAGTTGTACGTTTCTTACAATTCAACGCATCTTCTGACTCACTTCTAATAAAAACAGGTTCACTCGCGTGAGACGATATTTGCGTCTAAATGTTTGTTTTACGCATACTGTATATCTAACGCACCTGAGTATGACTTCCCCAAAATTGCTGCCCTGAATGAAAATGTACATGCTATCAAAATCAGAGTTTAACAGAAAGTCATTTACCTGCCCGTTTTTACAAAGGTCTGCCCACATGCTGGTCCCGTCTCCTCCGCGCATCAGGACATGATAAGTGAAAAAGTAAATTCCAGACACCTGGCATGTGAACTTGCCAGTGGACGGGTCGTAGTGGTTGCCCAGATTAGTTACCACATCATCAAAACGGAGCACCTCATAACCCTCATGTGGGTTTTTAAGACCGACGTAGAACGCGATCTTGACACTCCCAAACGCCGAGCCAATTTCCCCCGTTTCAGTCCGAGCGGTTGCCTGTGGACTCCCGGTCAAGCCGATTTTCCCGGAATCTCCACGCTCACCGGGTGGCCCTCTCGGTCCGGGGGGACCAGGTTCACCTGGAGGACCTCGCGGTCCAGGCTTCCCGGGGCGTCCGGGTTCCCCCTTGTTCCCACGGGAGAAAGACGGGGGAGGCGGCGGAGGGATGGCGCCAAGGTCCTGCATGACTTCCAGCGCCGTTGCGCTCGCTTTCGGGCTGTACGGGTCACAGATCATGCGACAGGTGCCCATCATCTCGTAGTGCGCGGAAACAGTGAAGGTTTGAACCAGTAGAGGAATCGCAACAAGCAGCACCAGGACCATGACGACGAAAACCAGCACTGCACCGACCAGCCGCTTCCTCCGCAGCGCCAGAGAAGCTCGCGTTAAAACGCTGTCGTGGGTTTTGGGGGCAATGGTGGACCGCTGCAGCTGCGCAGACAACGTGCACTAAAGGGGAAAAGGAACAGGTGGATGTGCTAGCTATCACTCTTGTCCGGATTGTACAAAGTGCATGGATGTGTCGTGACCTTTTTTTTGCTCCGATAACCGGAGGCGGATTTTGCGTGGTGCCACTCTCGCTTATACTTCACGGAGTTGACAGATTAAACTCTCCGCACTGGCACGGCTGCGATGCGCGCTGCGAGCTCCAGACCGAGCAGAGGAGAGACCAAAGACGCGCTGACGTAACCAACGCAGAGCAAATTGCCCGCTGCCTTTTGGATTAGTGGAGCCCTGATCATATTTACCAGCCTAACGCACGAATAACAGTTGTCACCTGTTCCGGAGATTACACGGATCAAGGGGAATTAAGGACGAGCACGGGTGCTTATTAGTACGCAGACAGTAATCCTAAATCTGCACCTTTATCTCGACTTTGTCTAAATCTTTGGCACCCTGAGGCTGATCGGTCTCGTCAGCTCAGAGCTCGATACCCCGAGGATCTGCGTTAAAATCTGCAGATTCATGTTCATGCTGAGCACAAGCTGGAACTGTTCGTTCAGAACCTCCACATGGCATGAGTGACGACGAAGACTAAAGCTCAAACTGTGCAAGGAAAGTACAGGACCCAGCGTGGTTTAGAGAAGCCTCGACATTAGAGTGTTGAAAAGAGAATTTAGTCTTGGACGATACAGAGTGAATAAATTGGAGGACATGCCCTTACCAGGGTGGTGGGAGTTATAGATTGGGTTGTGGCCTGGGGATAGGGGCTGTGGGTTGCTGCAGGCTCCTCCTGTTTAGTCTTAGAAGCAGATAGACAGACAGACAGGAGGCTGAGATAGATAGATAGATAGATAGATAGATAGATAGATAGATAGATGTTTGTCCACCTCATTTATAGAGAGGTTCTCCTGCATTGTAACCCCGAATAAGTTGGCAAAAAATTAAGTAATGATGTTTCCAATTTTAAGTAAACAGAACTATCAGTTTTTGAGTTTGTTGTACTCATTCATATTAATCGTTCTTTACTTGCATTATTGAGTAGCCTAACTCGTACTAATTGATAGCTTTTTAAATTTTTTTTTTGCAAATCAAATAAATTGTTGTTGGTCTTTTGGCTGCTCCCAGCAATGGGTCACCATAGCAGACAATCCGGTCCACACACAAGCTTGGCACAGGTTTTTACAACTGATGCGATTCCTGATGCAACCCTCCCATTTCATCTGGGCTTGGGACACTTCATCCAGTTGTTGGGAATCGAACCCAGGCCTTTCAAATGGTAGACGAAACACCAGTGCCCTATTGCCCTGATGATGTCAGACACAAAATCACTAGTCTGAAAGATTTTAAGTTGGTGGAACTTTAAGTTGACAGTTACTGTTACTTAAGTACTTACTGTACAGTTACTTAAAATATCAAATTAGTTCAGCTAACTTGAAAAGTTTAATTTCTACAAACTCATAAATACCAAAAGATTCTAAATACTCATCAAGGTCTATTCATTTGAACGAATTGTAATTATTTAAGTTAACATTACTCAATATGTTTAATTACTTTGAGCATTAGGGTTTACAGTGTGAAGCAAATGTACTCCACTTCTCTCATCAAATGTTAAGCACTATCATTATTATTCAGCTGCTCTGTGCCCATGTCTGATCCTGGATTTAGGTTTCTCGCTGCACTTTTAATAAACCTATAATAGTGAGAACTATGGTTACTACTGTGAGATGAGGAGCAAATTTTTGTCATTGTCTGGTACCAACATAAAGACATTAAGAAAGTTCTTTATTCTTGTTACACCTTTATCACAACATGTTCACTCTGTTGCAAAACATGCAATTACATGATTATTTATGTAAATAAACACTTTTACACATTTATAGTGTTACAATATGAGAAAAGAATATTAACTTAATTATGATTATATGACTTTGATATACACTAAACATCATATAATATTGAAGCTGGTGAAAACCTATATATCAAAATGTTAGGCTATTCCATTTGGAGTCATATGGCTCTTCACCTTCCATCGATTTGAGCCTCCATTTAACTCTCCTCATTCAACCAGACTTTGGAGAAGTCTAAAGACAATTTTAAAGCACCAATTAGCCTACCCCGTATGTCTTTTGACTGTGGGAGGAAAGCAGAGTACCGAGTGGAAACCCATCAAGCACAGAGAGAACATGCAAACTCCATGCACATAGACCTGAGGTCCAATACAGGGCTGTTCCACAAAACTAAATTACTGATACATAAAAACACAAAAGTTGTGTGTGAAGGTGCTGTGAAACCACTAATATAATTTTCAGCCAACTAGCCTCCAAAAATAACAAAATCGCTTTAGCAGTTAAAGAGTCACCTGATCTTAATAGAAACACACCTGTTCTTGGGAAACCCCAGAGTCTGTTAGAGATTATACCTAAACAAACAGCATCATGATGACCAATGAGCTTACAAAACAAGTCCAATTCTGGAAAACTGTCAGGGTTTAGTTATATAATATCCCAGACTCTGGACTCACAGATGGTTCTTTGATTGATCACTCACTGAAAAAAATAAATCTGAGATGTTGTAAATGTAGCATTATTAAATCTGTGTACTTAACAATAAATAATCAAGTTTGAACGTTTACATAAATATATCTAAGTTAGAAATTAATCTGCATTTGTTCAGAATACAAGACAATGTGCATTTTCTCCTTAACACATTTTTTTTTTACGTAATCCCTGACAATCTTTTTAAGTGCACACACACAACAAGCAATAATCTTGTTCAGTTTTACTCTGTTTAAATAAAACTGCCTCCCCATGGAAAAAGCGTGGGAAACCCCGTATCAAAATAAAAGTGTACCCAAGCTTCATTGCGGTAGGAAACAACTCTTTGGAGCATTCTGTTTCACCTCGTGCGCGAAAAGTTTTAACAAGCAGAAGACGACCTTGTGGATGTTGTGGATTCAGGACCAAGTGCACTTTGAAGGAACTGTGGATGTTCAGGAGTGTATGCACATAATAAAAAGTGTTCTTACTTCAAGTTTTGTGCTGGGTGAAGTTGCATTTCAAAGTACAAAATTACACAACTGGTATTTTAACTATAATATATAAGAAATGCCTATAGTTACTAACTAGATAATGGGAGTATATGTAACTTTAAAATGAGACTAGGACATTTAATAAAACAAAGTAGGCCCCACTCCCAAGTAATCACAAGTAATATGGAAACTTAAAAAAAAAAGTTAAATTTCAATTAAAAATACATATTTGAAACTCTTAAAGTTAAGTAAATCATGGACACAAAACAATGACTAGGGAAATTTTCTGAATTAAGTAGGTTTTACCTGCGAAATTACATAGAATTAACTATCAAAATTAAGTAGACTTTACTGGCGAAAAATATTTTTTACATAAAGAAATGTAAGTAGTAAATACAAAGAATAGTCTTGCTTGAACTACATAATAATCTGATGCAAAAAGTTAACTTAATTATTTTAAGTAGATCAGCCTGGATATTTTTATCAGTGCTGTTTCTGGACATATTAAAGGTCAGGTTAAAGACACAACTCTTCACTTTGGTTTTGAAGTTGGGCCTGTCAGACTGTCACATCCCCTTTTGATCTAACACCTTTTTCTATTCAAGCTTTTCATCATTTTTCACTTTTATTAATTTGTTTGTTACTAATGTTTCTGTATGTTCTTTTCTCTTGACTGTATCTTTATGTTAATATCTTTAGAACATTTAGAAACTTCTGTACACCACTCTGGATAGTGATAGTTGTTTTTACATGTGCAATATGAATACAATTTATTAATGTTTGGTGGTCAGTTTCCTCTGTGCAAAGCTTAATATTTAGTAATAAATTTGATGGTACTCTGTGGAATAGTTAAATAAGAAAGCATCTGAATGACACTGAGACAGATGATACACTGTGCATGGAAAAAAAAAGATTTGCTCTGGCCTCCAACTGTACACCTACAAGGTCAACCAACAAGATTAATTTGTTTTGTATAGAATACACACTTACTGATGATGTCATTCAAACCAGTAGCACACACATCATCGCAATAAAAACTAAATGGAAAAGATCTTTGTGGATTGTGGTGCCCTTTAGTAACTACTACTGCTACAAATACGAGTGAACATAAAGAACAAATCTTGTTTTTGTCATAGGCAGTGTTCTCCCTTTGGCATGGAAAATCAGATTTCATTGTCTTTGACACAAAATTGTTAAGGATCTTGCAGATATGAGCAGTCATAACAGTCTTCCCTTTTTCTTCAATTCACATTCAGATTGATTCATATTCACATATTTGCAGATTTTGCAGATGCCTCTCTTGCTGTTAGGACATCAGACAGACAAGGGCATACATGTGTTCTTTCTACCTCTGTCAGCCTTTTCACATGCATGCATACAGTACACACATATGCAAGCATATTGCATTATACTGAGATAATTTTGTATGTGTGTGTGTGTGTGTGTGTGTGTGTGCGCGTGTGTGTGTGTGTGTGTGTGTGTGTGTGTGTGTGTGTGTGTGTGTGTTTGTGTGTGTGTGTGTTTGTGGGTGCGCCTGTAAATGTCAGTTTGCTGCTGGCAGTACTTGGTCCTGGTCCTATGCCACTTCTGCATACATTAACACTCTTGGAGGTTAAGCCAGGTAAACGGCTATCATATAAGAAATGAATGAAAGATTCCAGGCAAATTATAATGAAACAAACTGGTTGAAAAGGCTGGCATATTTAAAAGTTCAGGCTCTAGGCTTACATTTTTGTAGCAGTGATTATTGCTCATTTCAAACGGAAGCAGTTCACATTTCTGAGTGACTCTAAAAGTGCAATACCATTTCCTGCATGTTCATGTTTTGCCACTGTCTGAATGTAAATAAAATAAAAATACAATAAAACATTGTAATAAAATACAATGTTTAACAATGTCCTATAATGTCCTTTTTATTCTTCTAAAGTAGAGTAGAGTAGAATAGAAATATCAAATTTCCCCTACTTTGTGCATTAATGTATGGTAACTGTTTATTAGTGTAGAAGCTGAAGGACCAAAGCTAAGTGTTTTAGTCCAGGTCAGCATGTAGCCTTAAAATGTAGTCTTAAAATAATACTGCTCCCAACCACCACTTCCAATCCCTCTACAGTTGATATGTACAGCATGTGTTTATATTCATAAGTCTATGCAAACTACAGTACAGTTGGCTTGAGGCAGCCTGATGCTTGTCTGCTCTTCAAAATATACCAGCTGATTTGGCCTTTATTACAATGTTAGAGTGCTTAGCCTATACAAACACTTATTAGCTTTAATACTAAGCACTTAGTTTCCATGATCCTTCAGATTCTACACTAATAATCAGTTAGCATACTGTACACTAATACTGTACACAGACACAATATTTTAAGAAAAGCAGGTGGATTTTTCCATTTCTATTCTACCATTTGTTCATTTCTATTTTTCATTTTTCTATTTAAGAAAAAGTCTTAATAAGTCTAAAACTGAGGTGCTGGTACTTAGACGCAGTGGAGCCTGTGTTGACCCTTTCATAAAGATGTTTTCTCTTAAATCATATGTGAAACCAACTGCTAGAAACAAATTAACTCTGCTATTAAAGATTGCTTTTTTCAGCTTAGGCTTTTTCCCCAGATTCTAGCTAAATTTTTTAACAAAAAAAGATTTTAAAAAGGTTATACAGTACACGCTTTAACCTCAACTCAGCTTGACTATTGTAATGTTGTCTATGTTGGTGTTGGCCAGGCTTCTCTTGCACAATTGCAGTTGGTCCAAATCGCTGCTGCACATTGTTTAACAGGAAAATGTAAGCAGGAAAGCATACAGTAACTCACATACTGGCATCTCTACACTAGTTCTCTTTGCAGGTCAGGTTTGAGTTCAAGGTCTTGTTAATAGCCTACAAAGCCGAAATAATCTAGCACCATCATATATTGCTGATCTTTTGAAGTCATACAGTCCAGCACAGTGTGTTGGTCTGGCAATGAGATTTTTCCTAAAGTAGGTTGAAGATTCACTCTGGAAACTCTGGAATGAGCTGCAGAGCCCATACTCTTCCTATTTTAAAATCTAACCTCAAGAGTTTTTGGAATTAAATACACTGTGGACATATTCTTTTTCCTGGGTTTTTCTTTCATTCATTATTTATTTGTTGTTTTACTGATTTATTCACTTATTTTATGCAATGACGGTGGGCTTCTTAGTGTTGTTTATTGTACAGGGTGGGCCATTTATATGGATACACCTTAATAAAATGGGAATGGTTGGTGATATTAATGTCCTGTTTGTGGCACATTAGTATATGTGAGGGGGCAAAGCTTTTCAAGATGGGTGGTGACCATGGTGGCCATTTGGAAGTCGGCCATCTTGGATCCAACTTTTGTTTTTTCAATAGGAAGAGGGTCATGTGACACATCAAACTTATTAGGAATTTCACAAGAAAAACAATGGTGTGCTTGGTTTTAACGTAACTTTATTCTTTCATGAGTTATTTACAAGTTTCTCTTTGTTCACCGCCATTGACATGTCGAAGAGGTTAACACGTGATGAGCGGATCGAAATTGTGTTGATATCTGGTGAACGCAGTAACCGGGTCATTGCAGCAGATTTCAATGCAAGACACCCTACGAGACCACCAATCTCCCATGCTACAGTTAGCAAACTGCTTGCTAAGTTTCGTGAAACTGGTTCAGTGTTGGATTTGCCAAAATCTGGACGCATGAAAACTGTCACTAATGAACAAACATCAGTGGCTGTCCTAGCTTCATTCAGCAAGAGCCCACAGCGTAGCACTCGCCGCATGTCACTGGAGAATGGCATTAGTCGAACATCCCTTCGGCGGATATTAGCTACTCACAAATGGCACCCTTACAAACTCCAGCTACCAGCATCTCAACGAGGATGACCCAGATCGGCGCACACAATTTGCAGAATGGGCAAAACAAAAATTGGAACAGGACCCTCAGTTCACGCAGAAGATTTTGTTCAGTGATGAGGCAAACTTTTATGTGAATGGTGAAGTTAACAAACAAAACCACCGCTATTGGTCTGACACTAACCCACATTGGATAGATCCCTCCAAGACTGTTGTGGTGATGGTATGGTGTGGTATATGGGGTACAAAGATAGTGGGGCCATTCTTCATCAATGGAAACCTCAAGGCCACTGGATATTTGAAATTGCTACATGATGATGTGTTTCCCTCTTTATGCACTGAAGCTGGCACGTTCCCTGAGTTTTTCCAGCAAGATGGTGCACCACCACATTATGGGTGTCAGGTCCGAGCATTCCTAGATGAACAGTTTCCTGAAAAGTGGATTGGTCATCATGGGCCAGTTGAATGGCCCCCAAGGTTTCCCGATCTGACCCCCTTAGACTTTTATCTTTGGGGTCATCTGAAGGCAATTGTCTATGGTGTGAAGATACGAGATGTGCAGCACCTGAAACTACGGATACTGGAAGCCTGTGCTGGCATTTCTCCTGCAGTGTTGCTATCAGTGTGTGAAGAGTGGGAGAAGAGGGTTGCATTGACAATCCATCACAACGGGCAGCACATTGAACACATTTTATAAGTGGTCAGAAACCTGTAAATAACTCATGAAAGAATAAAGTTACGTTAAAATCAAGCACACCATTGTTTTTCTTGTGAAATTCCCAATAAGTTTGATGTGTCACATGACCCTCTTCCTATTGAAAAAACAAAAGTTGGATCCAAGATGGCCGACTTCCAAATGGCCACCATGGTCACCACCCATCTTGAAAAGTTTGCCCCCTCACATATACTAATGTGCCACAAACAGGACGTTAATATCACCAACCATTCTCATTTTATTAAGGTGTATCCATATAAATGGCCCACCTGTATTATTTGGATTTTACTGCATTTATAATTTTCTTATTATTGACTGTTTTTATAGTCTGTGTCTGTGTCTGCAGCTATTTTTGGATTGTACAGCACTTTAATCAACTATGTTGTGCTAAATGTGCTTTAAAAATAAATTTTACTTTGACAATGAACAAAACAAAAATCCCACACTAACCTTAACCTTTTACATTTTTCATTAACAATACAAACTGAATTGTGCAACTTGTTATGAATTGACAAATTTGACACCATGCACCCCTTACTGGTCCTTAATTTAGCTCCCATATAGGCACAAAAGTCATCTGCAAAATATGTTAATTGATATGACAGATTACAGAGAAAAGCACACTTACATTTAAATTTCAGAGGTTTGCCAGATGCACCCGTTCATGATACTGGTTCACTAAGTTACTGGATAAGAGTACCATCCCTGGTGGGGAGCTTTCACATACCTAATCAGACATCAATTGGCCATTTAAAAATGGCAATCATTTTTCATGTCTTTGCACAGTAGGAGGACCCTGGAGCGGCCTATTTTGAATGCTTATTTTACTAAGTTAATGCTTTACTGGCACCCAGATTTTACGTTTGGCTTATGTGCCTATTTGCCTGAACTACGTACCACTGAAGTCATTATCCCATGCCCACTTAAGCAGCTACCTCTGACCTTTCAACCAAAACATTTAAATCCAGTCCTGACCAGTCATTGGTCTAGTAAATTCTCATGTATTTAAAAAGCAGCCATCAGTTCTCACTCAAGAACTTAGAAGTTAGCTCAACTTTTTCAGCTCAAAATGAAGATGAACAGTATAGCTGCTGCACTGCTCACCATGGGCTTCTATGGACTGACTTATTGTGTTGTGAGGGAACACTTCTATGTGAACAAATTACTGACTTGGGTGGAAGCTCAACAGTTCTGCAGAATGCTATCTTATGATCTGTCGACTGTAGTGAGCCGTGAGGAGATAAGCTCTCTTCCATTTTCTGCATCTTTGTCTTGTCCCAACAACACAAACTACTATTCAGTATGCCAGTTTTCGAGGTGGATTGGAATATATGCGGACAGTAATAATAAGACGGAGTGGTCAGGAGGGGACGACGAACCATTTTGTTCATCTTCTGTTCAAACAGCAACATACTCCCCAGGAATGTGTGGTACAATATGGAGTCTATGGAGTTTATGCATTCCTGCTCAATGCTCATGGAATCTCAGCTTTTACTGCATGATGCGGTTTGATGTGATTCTAGTGAATCTGAACATGACCTGGAGAGAGGCTGTTGGCTACTGCAGGAATAACTACATCGACTTGGTCGGTCTGACATCACAGTTTTGGATGAACGAAGCTGTAAAAGTTGGTCAGGCAGCTGATTCACCATATGTGTGGACTGGACTGCGCTTTGTCAATGGACAATGGTTTTGGAGTACTCAAAGAGGCCTGAGTTACCAGGCCTGGTCTAGTCAGGTTCAACCCCAGTGTCCTGCACCAAACCTGCGATGTGGAGCATTAGCACAAAATGAAGGGGTTTGGGAAATGAGAGACTGTGAGGAGAAATTAAACTTTCTCTGCTACCGTAAGTCACCTCTCAAACCGTTCCAACTATGATATCATCTATGGAAATGATGCTTTTCTTTTGCTTGCTGATCTTCCTCTTCCTCTCATCATCCTCCCCCTCCTCATCATCATCACCTTCAAAAATGCATTTACATATTATGAATTCCACTTACCAGACATTATTCTTTTTGTTGTGTCTATAATCTATATATCTTCTTATAGAATTAAATATAAATGTATAGAAATATTAATATAAAATGTATAGAAATCTTGGAGAATATTTATTCTAAGATTTATGTATGATATTTAGATCAGATACTTTTGATATGTCTGTACAATTTACTTCTAGGTTTCACTAAAGCTTTCACTCTTAAAAGAATAAAGTTGTGACATTATTTCTGATAAACTAAAATATTTAAGCAGTTACTCCATTATTGGGGTATGGATGCTTTCTGTAAACTGCTGTAGTTGCACATGTCATGTAAATTTATATTTCTGAAATCTGTTCCTATATCTGTAAAACGGAATGTAAAAATTAAACACATTTCATTGATACATTCTTTACTAACCAAATAAATAAAGAATTTGTTAAATGTCCCTACCATTCTGCAGCTATTCACTGTTAGTGCATATTTATTCACTGAACATAATCAGATTAATAAAAGGTCCAGTTTCTAAAACGCACCCAAATATTTTGCACATTTTCCAAATCTATACAGCTTTTTATTTCTTCTTTCTTTATTGTTAATTCCACTAATACTGCCCAGCAATGAAACAGAAGTTGAAGTTGGCTGTACAGTAAATGTTCATCAAAATTTAATTTAAAGGTTTCGGTTTATCTTTTTAGTAAATATTGATGTTAGCATTTTACAGACAAAAGTATAAAATGTCATATAAGAATAAAAAATGCTTTAAAAATGCAAAGTAAAGAATAAACATTTAACCAAACAGAATTAAATAGTCAAACTAAATCATCTAAATGCTGTTCAGTAGGTAGGGAAATATGCTGCTGCTGAGATTTGTAATGTAGGGTAACACATTTTCGCAAGGTTTAATCTCACTGCACATATCTTCTTTCAAGATTGTATTTCTTCTGCTTTACACCATTTTGTCTAGCTATGCATTGCTGTGGGGAAAACATGACTTCATAATACAAAATGAATGTAGCAATGCAATACAACAATAAAAAATGATTACAGTAGTGGCTGCAAAAAGAAGCATCTTTATTTTTCCCTGTAAAAATAAAGAAAATTCCCAAATAATGGATGAAACAGTGCACTGTCCTACATTTACCTACATTCTTCAGCCACAGTCAGACCATGGTTTCTAGTGCGACATGGCCCATAATCATGGTTCTTGTTTTATCATGTCACATCTCCTCCGTCTGGCTGTCTTTCTTTCATACCAAAACACATTCTAAGTTTTCTTCTTATTTCAATGACAATCAGTTGTCAGTGTTTGTGTTTCAGTTAGCATTAGCAGACATTAAATATTCCTCCATATTTATGACAATAATTACCACAATCAGCTGAGAAACTTTTTTAAGCATAGTTTCTAAGAAACATTTGCACACCTGTTCGCATCCCGTCCTCTAAGTATTATTTACATACAGTATTATTTGAATAGACCTAGGCACATATTTGTTTTATTTTCAGACGTCTGTATTTAAGACAATTTGTTTTTGTTCTTTCTGTCATCCTATGCCTCATTTACTGGGTATCGCGCATGCTTATTCACCTATAATTCACCTGCACAGATGCAACCCTACTGTCTCTGTGAGAAAGCGCTGGGTGACCCAGAGATGCTGAGAGCAGTGTTATCATCTTATAGTTCCAGGGTTCATTATTAAAGCCTATCTGTTCTTTTTATTCTATGGCACCCATTTAGTGTCTATGTTGGCATGTTCACTACTTTTCTGTATAGATTTCCACCAATTTCCTACTGATGTTTGGTATATTTTGCAAGGCTTCCCAAAACTTACAAACCTATTTTTGCAAATGGAGATATTTTTGGTACCCTTTTAGTCAGTGGTGCCAAAAATAAAGAGTCACTCACTATGTAAGGCATTAGGCAAATTAAATGTTTGTAGTGCTTCTTACTATACTTGCAGACATTGCATTTAATGTATTTAATGACAAAAAATTACATTCAAATGTATATGTATTAAATGTATATGTATATGTATTAAAATTAGGACATTTCTTTCTAATGTTATGTAAGAATACAAATAAACTAGCAATGCAATACAAGAAATAAAAATAAACAAAAAACCATGTAATATGTATGTAAGACAACCCATGCATTCTCCCTCCTAAATGTTTGAACTTTGGATTTAACCTTAAACTTATATCTATATGTATGTCTTATACTTGGCTGCAATTATCAGCCTGTTTCTTCCACAGTAAGGCCATGATTTCCAGTCTGCATGGTACATAATCATGGCTCACACTTTCATACACGTCTGATTTTCTCTCTCTCATACCACCACACAGTTTTTTTCATTGACAGGCAGTTGGCATTATACTGCAGGGTGCTCCATTTTTATCCCAAATTTCCACATTCAGCTGGACTCTCCTCTTCAGCTCACTCCACAGGTTATCAATGGGGTTGAGGTCTGGGGACTGAGATGGCCATGGGAGGAGCTTGATTCTGTGTGCGGTGAACCATTTCTGTGTAGATTTGGCCTCATGTTTTGGGTCATTATCTTGCTGAAAGACCCAGTGACGACCCATCTTCAGTTTTCGGACAGAGGCCATCAGATTTTGCTTTAAAATATCCTGGTATTTCAAAGCATTCATGATGCCATGCACCCTAACAAGGTTCCCAGGGCCTCTGGAAGAGAAACAGCCCCACAGCATCACCGATCCTCCCCCATACTTCACAGTGGGCGTGAGGTGCTTTTCTGCATACTCATCTTTTGTGTTCCACTAAGAGTGTTTGTTGCCAAAAAGCTCTATCTTGGGCTCATCTGACCAAAGAACACGACCCCAGTTGAAGCCCCAGTACCGCCAAACGTTTGCATTTATGATTGTGACTGAGAAAAGTTTTTTCCTTGCATGCCTTCCAAAGAGCTTGTTGGCATGTAGATAGCGTTTGATGGTTGTTTTGGAGACTTTGACCCCAAGATGCTATCATTTGTTGCAGTTCTTTAACAGCGAGCTTTGGAGAATTTTTTTCTCACTGTGCATGGAGGCAAAATAAACTTGCATCCTCGTCCAGGCTTGTTTACTACTGTTCCAGTTTTTTAAAGCTTCTTAATGATTCCTCTCACAGTATATACAGTATGGGCAGGTGCAGGCGGGTGGCTATTTTCTTGTACCCATTGCCTGACTTATGAAGGTCGACAATCATCTGCCTTACTTGAATGGTGTGTTCCTTTGTCTTTCCAATGTTGAAGAGTGGATAAGAGAAATGGCCTCTGTGTCACGTCATATTTATACCCCAGGGAAGCAGGAAGTGATAAATTACTAATTAAATATTCCTAGATACTCTGATCAACTTTGTAAACTACTGTAGAAATGACAGAAATATTGTTAGGGGTGCCAATAATTGTGGAACAGGTTATTTTATGAAAAATAATTATTTGTTAGTCAGGGATTTTTATTTCCCCTTAAAATTCACTTTATATTCACATTATATTTTCTACAATTTTCAGTGTGACAATATGCTTCTGCAATAAAAACCAAATTTATTTTAAGGCTTTTAACACATTTTTTATTTGAAATGACTGGATAATTATGTAGTTTACATTTATTTATCATTTAGCTTTTTACTCAAAGACAAATTCAAAAATAATCCAAACTTTGGCTGTAGAATTTAACTTAAAAAAGGAGAGAAAATTATATATTTTTGTCCATCTGTCAACCCACAAATGCCCCGGTGTCTTCACTTCTTCATTTGAAGTGAATCTTCTTGTAGGGTGGCTTTCAGGGAAACAAACAAGTGAAAGTCTAAGGGAGCAAGATCAGGTCTATGGGGAGGATGCTTTAACACATCAAAATGCTTGTAGAGTGTCAACAGTGTGGGCAGAAGTGTGCCGCAGTGCATTGTCATGCAACATCACACATTAATCTGAAGTTTAGACTTCAGCCCTTCAATAAGCGTCTCACTGTAACAAGCACTTCTGATTGTTGAAGCTTTTTCCTGATAATTTTCCAATACCAGCCCTTAAGAATCCCAGAAAACTGTAGGCATCAATTTTCCAGCTGATGGTTAACTTTGAAATCTTTTCTTAGTTGATTCTTACTGTAGGTGATTGAGGATGTTTCCATTCTGTACTCTGCAATTTACTCTCAGGCGTGTAGTGATGAATCCGTATCTCGTCACCAGTAATGATTCTCTTTAAGAAACTTTCACCTTCCTTATACTATTGGTGCAAATTTTGTTTTCAGATATCCAAACACTTTATCCGTACTGTGCACAAAGTCTCATACCCACTCCCAACCTTATATATATATATATATATATATATATATATATATATATATATATATATATATACACACACACACACTGAGCAATTAGTCTAATCTGCATGTTTTAGGACTGTGGGAGGAAACTGGAGTACTGTGCAGGAAATATGCAAACTCCACACACAGACCCAACAAAGGAATCAAACCATACAACTGATGGTTATGTTAATCAAACATATACAGTACCATGTAATTAATAGTGATAAAAATGAACTGAGTTCATTTTACTTTAGATAAGCCTCTGTACTGCAGTGTTGTTTTTTAATTTTAAGAAATTGCCACTTGCTCCATCTAATCTAAATTTCTTTTTTAAGTTTTCATAATTTGCTATGATTAACCATTTTTATGATGCTATCTATCTATATCTATATTTAAATAAATTAACCTGTTTTCATTGCTAATGTCATACTAGCATTCATTCCGGTAGGTGACATACTGTAAACAGGCCTGGACACTTCCAATTTCATCTGAATGAGATTTTGACATTTTATCTATACTATTATTTAAGCTTAGCTTCTCAGGACCTTTTGCACTGCTACTGGCATCCTATTCAGTATTATTTGAATACACCTGCCCCTATTTTGTTTATTTTCAGAAAGGTTTTAAGGCACTTTGTTTTTCAGTCATCCTGTGCCTCATTTACTAGGCATTCTGCATGCTCACCCATAATGGACCTGCACAGGTAAAACACCTACCATCTCTGCAAAGGGAGTAAACAACTTTTTCACGTCTACAATCCTGTCCATATAATAACTAACACTATTTTTGTAGTTTTACAAATTTTACAAACTTTTTATTGTATTCTAAATTTTATGTTAGAAGTTTTAAATTTCATGTGGCTCCAAAATTACAAAAAACCTGGTAGTCACAATAGAATTTAAAGCTTTTAATGCATTTTATTTAGTACATATTGATACTACCAGTTTTATTGACAATAAATAGACATATTCATGAAATGAATTTAAAATATACAGACATGTATATGCTTTAAACTTGTAAAACAACCATCTGTGATATAGATTTTTCTATGTTGTGTAGGTATCATTGTATGACCTTATATTGCCTGCCTTTAAAACCCTATTGAGAAGACAACCAACAACAATTAACTAATTATATAAACTGATCTGTTGCTGATAATCAATAAATAACAATAATCAATACACTCTAAATAGTTGGATAATTATGTAGTTTGAAATGTATGGAAATGTATGTTTGTGTTATATTTTAAGTCATCATTTTGCTTAGGAGACTCACACAATGACGAACACCTATATAGAGTTAATATAACTTAATGTTAATATACAAATAATGGTGACTAAAAGGCCAGAATGCCAGTCTGCCATCATTGTGTATGCCGGGGTTTCATCAACCACTTAGCCATGGACTACAGATAAGAAAGATAGGCTGTCAATGCCCTCTAGTGATCAGTAGATCTACATCAGAAGTGGGTAGAGCTACCCTGAGCATCATACTCCGAATCCTCTGAAGGGAAATGTAATAAATACTTCATAATTAATAATAATAAATTATAATTATCTATTGCACACCATAAAGGGCAGGATATATTTCGGGGGCACACCATATACAGGAGCACTGTAAGATAATCAGTTTCTTATGTTTACAGGTGCATGTATGGGTGAGATGAACAGTTTTGTTTAACTTTTTGTGAACTGCTGACAATATTTCTCCTAAATTTAAAATATAACTGCTATTAAAAGTGTATATTTAAAGGAAATGACAACATCACATCAAAATAAATCAAGATCATGCAGTAGTTGCAGAGCTCAAATAACCAATATACAAATATTTTTTAAACAAGTTGTGTTAAGGCTTTGGCTAAATACCATTAAGAAATCAGTGTTTGGTGGAATAACCGTGATTTGCAATTACAGTGGAACCTCGGATTGCGAGTAACGCGGTTTGTGAGTGTTCCACAAGACGAACAAAAATTTTAAATAAGTATACTGTTTACTATAACACTGTGACTATGTGTGTGCGTGTTTGTATGTGAGTGTGCTTGAAAGTCGTCCTTTCATGCGCGCATGTACTGTTTATTATAACATGTGTGAGTGAGCATAAAACAAAAGGAAGTCTCATTAGAGAGGTTAAAGATACATTTTCTCTCTCTCTTTTTGTCTGCACTGCACTTTGTATATGTGCTCGTGCGTCATTGAACAGTGTGCTCTTTCCTCCCTCTTCTCGCCTTCACACAAACACACACACACACACACACGCGCGCGCGCGCACACACACACACACACACACACACACACACACACACACTTAACGGAAACACTGCTCGCGATTATTTTCAAAGGTAAAATGAAGGTTAATTTGTTTTATTATTACATTACAGCAGTGAGTCTGTTAGTGTGCGCTCACTCCAGTGTCAATAACGATGTTCCTTGTAATTTTCCTGATAAAACAGTGCTTCCGTTAATGTGTGCGCGTGTGTGTGAAACTCAAATAAGAGGGGAGGAAAGTTTCCGTGTAGACAAGAAGAGGGAGAGGGGAGGCTCTCATTCCTCCTTTCCTCTTACTTCAGCTTCACACACAAACAAGCACACGCACACAGACACACACACAGACACACACACATGCACAGCGCATGCACGCACAAACAGTAAGGGAAATACTTATCTGTCCGGATTTATTTTTACTTTTTTTAAAGGTAAATGCAGATTAATTTGTTTTATTTTAACTTTATAAAAAAATATTTTGTATTAATTATTTTTATGTATTTATTTTTTTGGGCTGTGAAACGAATAATTTGCATTTCTATTATTTCTTAAGGGGAACTTCACTTTGATTTACGTGTTTTGATATACAAATAGTGTTTTGAACGAATTATGCCCATAATCCAAGGTTCCACTATATAGCTTTCAGAGGTTTTGACATGCTCTCCATCAGTTTTTCACATTGCTGCTGGGTAACTTTATACCACTCTTTTTGCAAAAAAAGCAAACAGCTCAGCTTTGCCTGATGGTTTGTGACCATCTATCTTCCTCTTTATGATATTCCAGAAGTTTTCTGGAGTAAATTGCAGTGCTCTCTTATTTTTTTTTCAAAGCTGTATATACTCCATATCATAAAAACATGAGTGGAATTTTTTTTTTATATTTAGAACTTTTAGAACTAAAATATTAATTTTGATGTGCAAGTGATCTTTAAATCAAATTCTGTGGATGAGAAATAAGTTAAATGTCTGCTGCACATATTTAGCTAGAAAAAAGAATCTTGTTAAATAAAAGATGATGGAACACAAAGCTGGTGAATAATAATAAACAAATCATTTACACGCTGTGTGGTGAAACCCTTCACTGCTTTATTTGGTCAGTACTAGCATTTTGTAATCACGCATATACTACAAGGGTAAGGTGGTTGGACCTTATGATTCCTAACCTAGCAATATATAGGATTCTATCACATGAAGCTACACCTAAAGCCCATAAGATTGAAATCAATAGTTTTACAAATAAAGCATTAAAACATTGTATTTTATATCTATCACTAGTCATTTTGTCAGTAGTTGAGTTTGTCAGTAGTATGGCTCCAAGTTTATTGCTCTAAAAAGAGAGACTAGCTCTTTTTCAAATCTGTAAAAATAGAGCCCTCAAGGCCATTCGTTCCAGATAAGTTGAAAAATCTCATCCAATATCAATGATCTATAAGCTGGGATGTTTACGCTCCTCAAGTCTTCTGTAGGTAACTAAACATAATAAAAGGGCATAATTGGGTCTAGCATGAGGAAGAGTGACATTTATAAGTCCAGTTTAAGTCTTGTGGAGGTGTATTGTGTGCATAACCGGTCACTAGTGAATTCGGTGAAGCTTGATGATGAGGATAGTCCGCTCCCTTTAAAAGAGAAAGAGCAAAAAATCAAGACATGTATAGAGGAGCAACATCATTAAGGGGGTCATATCCAGCAACACAGTCATTTCACAGTAAGAGTTTCATCACACCTCTCTAACAGAATTTCACTGTATAGTACAGTACAATTTATTTATACAACTATTTATACCCTGGTCAAGTATCTGTACAGGTTTTTCTATTACATGTCATGTCTGTGCAAGTTTCTATGGCACACTATCCAAGAAGTATGTCTGCCACCCACTATTTCAGGATATGCCGTGGAGTTTTTGCAATCCTGACCAGGATAAAACAGTTGCTGAAAATTAATAAATTAATCTTCATGACACTGATGTTTGGCTGTCCCAAGTGCTCCTTATAAGACTAAGAGTTTGTTGGCCTGCAGTGCTAATACCCAAACAAAGCAAGATGAGTCAAGCCTTCTTTGTGATAGTATCGTAAATAGAGCACTGTGTGATATTTATATATATAGTGTGGAATATACTGTAGTACTTTTAAGGGGTTATGTTCTTTTTGGCAGTACTGGCACCTCACGAAAAAAGATATAACCAAATGTAGCACAAGTAATGTATTTAAAGTATGATTTACCTGCCAATTAAAACAACACATTTTGGGGATATGGCATCACCAACATGTCATAATTACAATGCTTTTAGCAAAGAGCTAGACACCGTCACTTTGTGTGTTGGTATGTGTTCCCTGTTGGTTTCTCCATTTTATCAAATAGATTATTATGAATATTAAAATTGATTATTGGAAAAATTAAGCACTTCAGCTTTATCCAACAAAGGCAAGCAATATTAAGAGACAGTGGTTATAGTTTCCTGTTTACTTTCAGGTGTGCTTGAAGAGGTTGCTTTAGCATTGAGATTATGTTTGCTTGGTGAAATGACAGGAGGAAGCCAGATACATGAAGTTGTAACTCACCTTTCATGAGACTGTACATGTTCAGGTAGTTGCTTCCTGAATCTAATATGGTGTACCAGCTACGTGATGTAGAGTGACCCTGCAGAGCATTTTAAGATAATAAAAATATATTTCAGTCATAGTACAGTATAATTATAAAGATGTAAAATCAGTCTTTGATGTTGCTGATATAGAGACATACTTATTTCTGCTGAATTTAGAATAATACAGAATTAATTCTGTTGCATGTACACACCTGAATCTTACAGGTGTCAGTGCTGGTGCTGCTGAAGTTAAATGTGATGTCATCGATGAGCCTCATTACAGGAGTGGTGCGAGTGGCTATTATATCATCACCAATTACTGACACAAGCTACCACGGAAATATGGAATATGTTATTAGTCAAGTGATTTGAAATTCTATTGTAGACCAACACATTTGACTTGGGTACAACCTGATCAGTCTCTCTCTCTCTCTCTCTCTCTCGCTCTATCTTGAATAGATACTCACAGAAAAAAGACATTTTTGGCTCATTGGGGGGCAGCTCTCTGTTGTCCACTCTTTTATCTGGTTGACCAGAAGGGAGGAGGCATCAAAGCATGGAATGTCTACACTCCTGTGAATATCAGGATCACATGATATTACATATTTATTTATTAATGATCAGATAATTTAATGGCACATGAGTTTACGTACAGTAGCTCACAAGTACAAAGCTTCACATACAGTACATACATAGTACAATTTATTTTTTAGATATTATTAAATATTATAATATTTCTTATATTATATATTATAATACTATTATTGTTCTTGAACTCTATGTACATAACAATAATAATAATAATAATAATAGCAACAACAACAATAATAATTATATTATTAGTAGTCGTAGTAGAAGTAGTCATTTCTATTTCCTCCTGTTGGTTGACGAGCAGATGGTTTCAGTGGCTTGTTGTGTTGTGCAGCAGGTTATGAGCTCGTACCTACCACGTGACTGAGCATTGCGCGTGCAGTGGTCCTGCTGCCAGAACGTAGAGCAGCCCACCAACACCAAGCACTAGCACTGCTATAACGGACACACACCCTGCCCTGTGCTCAGGCCCTGCCACTGCCGAACCGGCGCTGCCTCCAGCCGTCTCGTCGCATAACAAGTGTTTACATTGACTCCTCATGTCCATCAGCCTGACACATTCCATCCGCTCCCCTGCGGTCTCCTCCTCCTCCGCCAGTACCGCTCATATGGAACGCCACAAGGGTCAAGTTTCCCTGAGAAAAAATAAATAAATAAATAAATAAATAAATAAATACAGTAAAAACAGCTTTAAGGTAGGCGTACTGAATTAAAATGTAAGAATGTCCGGTCAATAGCGAGTTTCCGAATTTCATGTTTGTGTTAGGATTCAGATTTATAGAGATGCAAGTCTATGAAAAATAACCAATTTTAAGTGTCCATAGTATTTCAATAATATGTATTGTCAAATTTCAATAACAATGTTAGTCGAGGACAGTTTAAACTTGTATATTTCCTTGTGTTTGTATCGAATACAAACAACATTTTTTAACCAATCTTTAGTAAATCTTCGTTACTGGGCAGTAAATTAATGTGAAAGGACTGTGGCTGCTCAGTGATACTCGCCTCTCAGTTTGGCCCTCGTCTTGCACTGCTGTGTACATGTTTGCTCTAATAACAATGTGTTTTATCTCATAGTAACTCACAATAACTAATTAACTAGGAACTGTGCATTCATCATTGTATTCATTGTCTACTTTCCTTTTCTTGGAGTAAGACATGCTGCTTTGCATTTGTGTTTCTATTTCTTCCGCGCACTCTGTCTATACACAGTAAACTACGTTGATTGGCTCTGTTGAGTGACACCTCAAGGGAGAAACAGTAAATTTCTCGTCTATTCATTATTCTCATTTTTCAGAATAGCATTTGGCTCCAGATAGAATGGTCACTCAGTCCGGATCTGGACCATCATCCGCCATAGTGATGGCTGCTTTAAGGTATAAATAGAATGTTATAATAATAATAATAATAATAATAATAATAATAATAATAAATGTATTAAGCTAGTGAGTCAAGATGTCTTTATGTGGTCTGAGTATTGCATGCATGTAGGCAACATCTATTCCATCCATCCTTTCTTCTTTCCTTCCTTTCTTTTCTTCTTTCATTCATTAATTTTCAGTTCATCTTCAGTAACTGTTTTATGCTAGTCAGGATCATGGTGTATTTAGAACTTACCTTTGTAGCACACACAGCAGGAGTAGCTGCCCTTGATGTGAGTGCAGTCCATTACTAGGCACCATTCACACACCCATTTACACAGTAATTTGCACCTGTTGCAATTTAGCAATTGCCAATTGCAAAACCAATGCAGCATACAAATTTACAAATCATTATAGGTATTTTGAAACATTATATAGTATCTAATTAGTCATATTAATAATTACTGTTGTGAATATTCATCTTTTATAGGCTATTAATCGATTTTTATAGCTTACTTGGACTGGTTTGGACATTGAATGTGTACCAAACCTGTTATTTCTAACTAGTTAACATGATTTGCCATTTCCTATGATTGTGAATGAAGATGCATGTCACCTTGTGTGGTTGTACAGTATACAGCACTCATGTAGTACTAATCGTTCTACAGCAGTTTAAAAATGTTTAAAGACATTCTCTTTTGCTACCAACAGCTATTACCATCGTGGCATGGAAGAATTGCTGTAGTATCTGGGGCCAAGAAATTAGCGGCAGATCATGTACATCCTGTAAGTTATGAAGTGAGGTATCCATGGATTTTAATTGTTTGGCCACCATACATAAGTGCATAAGTGGACGTGAACACTTCTTTGTCATATTGCTCAGCCCATTCCTGAACAATAGTTTAGGGCACATCATCATGCTGCACGAGGTCACTGCTGTTAAATGAATAACCACAGCCTTGAAGGGGTGTATTTGGCCTGCAACGTTGTTTAGATAGGTAGAATGTGTCAAAGAAACATTCACATAAAGGCATGAAATGCCTTGGGTGCACATGACCCTGTTACTAGTTCACTGGTTGTCCATATTTATTTATCTAAGAAGAAAATAAAAATGTTATTCCTGTAGTAATGATTAACTGACTAATTTAACTATTGGGTTAAAGCTTTAGAATATTTTATAAGAGGTAATAAAAATGTCACAAATGTAAACATTGACCCCACTCTCTACATAACACTATAGTCAGAGATACATCCGATGAATTATTTTTTATTAATCGAAATAACCACACACGTAACTTGATTTCCTGAGGTGCATAATAAAAAACATGATTTGGTGACAATTTACATAAATTAATGTATCTGTTTTTGCGACTTAACCCTTCATTTGAATTTTGCCAGAAGTTTTGTTTTACTTGCTGAGCCTGCAATAATCTGATAAAGGCTGTTCAGCTTGTCTTATATCATGAATGCACAGACGGGCAATGGGGTGGAACTTGGGTTATACAGTATGCACACACCCATTTCTCTCTCTCTCTCTCTCTCTCTCTCTCTCTCTCTCTCTCTCACTCTCTCTTTCACTCACTCACACACATACACACACAGTACAGAGGACAGAGACACGCTGGGGAGCTGTTCAGGACACAAGTAAGTGAAAGAATGCATAACTTCTTTTTCATTCAAATCATTCAAATTCTGTCTAAAAAATATGTTGTGAGGTTTAAGCTTTCTGGTCATTCTGTGTTGACAGAAATATGTAAATTCCTGAAGACAGGTTCATTGTTAGACACAATGTCAGGTCATTTGTGCCTTTAATACTGTGAACAGTGAATATAGTGTCAATGTCTAAATTAATAAAGTCACCGTCCCTGTAGGGAACACTTATGTGTCTTGAAAGCATAAGACTAAAATCTAAGTAAAGGTAACGTGCATGCACCTTCACAGGTAAAATGTACATAACAAATTTATATACACATTTTGAGTGTAAGTTCTCAAGAGCAATTGTACATTTTTGTACATGTTTATAGAATTCTATTTTAATATCGTTTTACATGGCAGCTCATGCTTTTGCTGATAGTGAGCTATATGGTTTATGGTGAAGCCAGTTTATTTAGTACCAATTGTTTTTTAAATCTACAGTAGTTTCACTTTTTAAAAGAGTCTCACTTGCTGAGAGCATTTACTATGGCATGGTATTATTTTTTAGGTAACATGTCTTTCAGTAACAGAAAAAGATTCTACATATCAGTTTAAATGCAGGACAATTTGCTTGTATTTCATTCTACAGCATTTTTTAACACAGGTACAGTAGCTATGTCAAATGAGATGTCTGCCCCTCTTATCGTGGATGAAGAGGACACAAATGATGCTGTCCATATGACTACTTCTTCCACTGTGGCCATACTGGGTTCTGGTGATTTCTCACGCTCCTTGGCTATGCGTCTGGTAGCATGTGGGTTTGGTGTGGTGGTGGGGAGTCGTTGTGTCAAGCGCATTTCTCCTGGTCTCTTTGTGGACGCGGTGGAGCTGAACAGCCAGGAGGCAGCAGTAGCAAAATCCAAGAGGCTGGTCTTCATGGCCTTGTTCCCTGAATACTATCCATCCCTGCTGGGCCTCAGGAGTGCACTGGCTGGAAAGATTCTAGTGGACGTGAGTAATGCTGTGGCATTGAACAACAAGAGGCAGTCTAATGCAGAGCAGCTTGCTGAGATGTTCCCAGACAGTGTGGTCGTTAAATGCTTCAACACAATTTCTGCCTGGACTCTACAGACTGGTGCACATGATGGCAGCCGACAGGTCAGTGATGTTTAAGACATGCGATCTTTAAAATGAGACAAATATTACAACTTACCATTTTAATAACAAAACAGTGGCAGTCAGTATTGAAATATTTATATGTTATAATAGAAGGTGGTATCAAAAAGTTTTGAGACTAGTTTTGTAACACATCAACAGATGGCAGCACAAGGCTAAACACACAATCACAGGAAGCACAAACCTTCATAAGTCATTATGTCAAAAGACATTGTCCTGCGTACACCGGGAGCTGTACAACTAGTGCTAATCCGACAATGTCGTTGCCAAGTGAGTTATTTCATAGTGGACAACAAGTTAGGACAAAGAGCGACCGTGAAATTCTGCATGAAAGAGATGTGAAAGTGATGTTCTTTTGCTCTTCAAGGGCATGTCAAGGATTATTACTGGTGACAAAACTTGGGTATGGGTACGACCCTAAGATAAAGCAACAATCTTCACAGTAGCAGAGCCCGTCTTCTACTCGACCCAAAAAAAGCGAGGCCAGTTGAAATTGATAATTTGTAAGAATTTGTACCCTGGATCTCCAATAGCGAATTAGGTTTTAAGGCATCTGAGCGAGAACATATAGTTAAACCAACCAGCTCTGTGTTGCATAAATCCAAAACTTTGTTACTCATCGTACAACAACAAAAAACAAGTAAAAATGCTGTGATTCGGTAGTATCTACTTTACAACTACTAATGTATTATTTTTAATAAAGTAACTGGTTTAATTTCTTTGGCTGGAACATGTTTTAAAAAATCAGTGATTGCTATATTTAAGAAAGATCACAGCCAAATATAGGCGGCATGGCCAGGCCCGATTACCGTCTCTGTGTGCATGGAGTTTGCATGTTCTGCCCATGCTTGGTGGGTTTCCTCCCACAGTCCAAAGACATGTAGGTTAGACTAATTGGCATTCCCAAATTGCCCATAGTGTGTGAATGAGTGAGTGTGTGTGTCTGTACCCTGCCATGTGCCCTAAGTCTCCTGGGATAGGCTCCAGGCCCCTGTGACCCTGAATACAGGATTAAGCTGTATAGATGATGAGTGAGTGATCACACAGCCAAATATTTCTTTCAAAATTGTGATCCTCAGTGCATATGTGAAAATGATTCTCTTGTACATTTTGAATACTGAAATAGGCCTGTACCATATGAAAAAGAAAAATTAATAGATGGGATAACCTGGTCATTCAATGCATTCTGGTAGTGAGCTGACATGATACTGCCTCTGATATGCCTACCTTTCCGGAATAAGTTCTGACTAATTGTACTGCATGAACTTTTTGCATTGCTCCAAAGTCCAATCTTTATGATCCCTAGCAAAGTGAAGCCTTTTCTTCTGATTATTTTCACTAACAAGTGGTTTTCTTATGGCCACACAGCTGTTTGTCTCAATCCTGTGAGTTCTCATCACATTGTGAATGAAGAAATGATCTGACTTTCACTATTAAACATAATTGTCAACTGTTTTTTTACGATGCAACATCATCATCTCTGATCACAATCAAATGTTATGTTTTTGTTGACTGCATTATTTCTTCAAAGTTGACACCTTTGAGATATTTAGATGTTTGGCTACTTTAGACAACTCAAGTACAAACTCAGGATACGCTACCTGAAATGAGTTAAGATGTTACTTCAGATCTGATGCAATTTATTGTAGTACATTGTGTTATTGTCAAATAAGCCTTTGCATGCTATCAATAGTAAACCTATTCTTATGCCCTATAAATGCTCTGACTTTTGACCTGACTCTACTCTAGGTGCTGCTTTGCAGTGACAGTGCAGAAGCAAAACACGAGGTGGCCCAGCTCGCCCGGCGCATGGGCTTCTACCCAGTAGATGTTGGCAGTCTGTGTTTTGCACAGGAACTTGAAAGAAAGCCCTTACATCTCTTCCCATCATGGCGCGGCCCTGTCTTAGCCACCTTCCTGCTCTTCTTATTGTTTTATTGCTATGGATTTATCCGTGACATTCTCCTGCCATACTTAGCTCATGGACAAAACTCATTTTACCGCCTAGTCTTTGACCTGGTGAATGAAAGCTTGCCTTGCGTGGCGCTTGTCAGTCTGTCACTGGTGTACTTGCCGGGGCTGTTAGCGGCATGGCTGCAGCTGTGGAGAGGCACCAAGTACCAGCGCTTTCCCTGCTGGCTAGATACCTGGCTGTTGCAGAGGAAACAGCTTGGCCTGCTGAGCTTCCTCTGTGCTGCTCTGCATGGAGTGTATTGCCTCTGCTTTCAACTCCGTACCGTCACACAACGCAGGCTGATCAACACTGCATACTCACAGGTACTGATTTTTATATTGGGATACTCTTTAAAAAATAGTTTTAACTTATTTAAATATGATCATGGTCATGTTCAATATACCAATCAGCTATTAATCCATCATTAATCAAAACATTAAAATTATAGCCTAGGTTTTCGGTTCTCTTTGTGCTACTTAGTGGCTCTGGCCCCACAGGGGCCACACCACCTCTGGCCCCACAGGGGCCACACCACAGCCCTGGCAGGCTGTGGTGCACCGGGTGTTCAGACGCCTTTCTATAATGGCCGGTACTGACTTTTTCCTGTGATTTGCGCTGCCTTGGCGTTTCTGTGGGATCAAATGTCCTTTGGTTTCCACCTTTGGTGGGTGCCCATGAGTCTGTCACCAGTTTACTGATATATAATTGATAATCAATCTTAATATGTCAATGCTATGGTTGGTCAATGTAGATGTCCCACTGGCCTGAGGCATCTCTTTTCAGACAAGTATTTACATCTTAGAGAGAGTTTAAAAAATAATGATAAATCAATTACCTCATAATAATCTTTAGAACTAAAGGACAACAATTTTAGATGTGTATACTGAATACCTGCCTTTCATTAATTAAAAAGCCTCTAATATACTGGGTGCTGGGAAATGTAGGCCAGTTTTTGGATTATAGTAGCGGTATGTGCTAATATATTCTTGACAATAATGAGAATGCAACAACTAAAAGTACCTTGGGTATTTGGGGTAAAGTACTTTTATATGTCTATGTATATGTATAGCTTTCTTGTACTTTCTTCTTTCTCAGTATCATGATAAGAATTTTCTTTTCCTGATGGAATGACAGTTACAGCTGTAATGATGTATGTGATTACAGAATTTGTCTCAAAAATACAACTATAATATATTCAAACAAAATGATGTTCATTTATTATTATTTTTTTATTGATTCATTAGCAAATGTCCATGAAATGGAGGGAATAAACCAAATTGATCCATGCTGTTTATTTTTTTGTGTGCATTTGTCAGGTGAACTCGGGTGTGGAGATGCCATGGGATGAACAGAAGGTATGGCGAACTGACCTCTATTTGTCCAGTGGAGTGTTAGGCCTGGGCATTCTCTCCCTGTTGGCTATCACATCTCTTCCCTCAGTAGGCAACATCCTCACATGGAGGGAGTTCACCTTTATTCAGGTAGGAAATACAAATCCTTGTAAGCAACCAACACTGATAAAGCAATTAAGACTTTAAAGACCTCTTATCTTTTCTCATTTTCTTTCACCAGTCTGGACTAGGCTATGCTGCTTTGACTCTTTCTCTCATGCACACGTTGGTGATCGGCTGGAATTTTGCCTTCTCCTCCAAGGCCTATGAATTCTACATGCCACCAAGTTACATGCTAGCAGTGGCTCTGCCATGTGCCGTGCTGGTGTGCCGCTGTATCCTGTTGCTGCCATGTTTCTCTGCCAGGTTGGCACGCATACGCAGAGGCTGGGAAAGCATGCGCAAATGTCCAGTGTCACACCACAATCGAGCGCGGATAAACAGGACAGATCCAGAAGTCTAATTGGCACTCCCATAACAATAACACTGTCTATGGCACTGCCATAAGAATAACACAATGGACATTTTCAAGCCGCAACCAGATAGTGGTATTACTTTTTTCCACCTGTTTCTAACAGTTAATGGGGAAGAGAAGAACCTGCAATGGCCTTTCTCATGATTTTTACAGACCAAGTACACTAGCATTACAAACACTAGCTCTGCAACCTATTATTGTTATTATTATGGTTATATGCCAGTATAACCACAAGCAATCATTTGTATCAGGTACAATATTTCTCTATCAGGATATGACGGTATAATTTACAAACAAGCAAACAAAACCTTCCGGACACTCATGCATTCACCTTGCCTAGGTATTTAAAACATATGTAGTTTCCTCAACAATTCAGGAACTGCACTGCCTTTAAAGTGTTGCTTTATAAAATTATATTCTCTTGGAAATTGGCATGTTGTAAACTGATTGCTGTTCTTTTTCATACTCTTACATCCATATCAACAGCCAATGTCAGCCATTTTCAAATCCAATATCCTGTCAGTAAACATTTTATTAGTAAGGTTATAATCAGTCATAATCATAATCAGTGCTTGTTAATGACTTCCTACAATGCCCATGCTAAGCCTTATTGCAGTAATTAAAAGTATCTAGTGAAAGTTCACAATGGTTATATGAGAGGAAATGTATTGTATATAGCCACTTAAATGACTAGCACAGTTCCAACCTGTAGTCATGCTTACTAAGATAACACAGGCTGTAAGTACTCATTCTGCCATTGAATTTGAATTATCTCAAATTACACCATTTCATAAGGGAAATTCAATAAAAAACACAAGCTTGATATTGCTTTTTTTAAAACTAGTATTGGAATCTCCTGGTCATGGTTTATAAATATTGGATGTTCTGATGCATTTTCACTTAAAATGAGGTACATAGTTATCTCAATCAACTTGTCTACATATACTAATCATGCTTTCAGGTGTGAAGAAATGAATAAGTTGACTTGAAATGCTAAATCTGGCAAGAATAAGGACCAAGATATTAAAGCTGTGTGTTAATGGGTTAGATTTAAAATTTGTCCAACTTATGAAACCTCAAATTATTATATGTCTTATTTATTTGTCTAAAATAAACACTGCTGTGTATCCATCTAAAATAAAGGCTGCTGTGTTTTTTATCAACTTATAAAACCTCTGCTATTCAGGATGTCGTACTGCTACTTCTAAGTAAAACACACCAAGATTTCCTCACAAATGTCACTTCTCTGTGTCTCACCACACAGTCTGAGGATTGGACTTGAACTTTTCATAGTCACTCATCTTGAAGAGGGCCAGCTGTGTTTCATTAGCTAGAAGAAGAACAGAGACAGAGCGAGCGCAATTATATTTTTAACATATTAATTACATTTACATTGGTCAGATGCACTAGAACGACTTACATTTTTTAATTACATTTTTATGAGCAGTTGAGGGTTAAGGGCCTTTTTTAAGGGCCTAACAGTGGAAACTTGTTGGTGATGGAGTTTGAACCTCTGAGCTACCTCCTGCCCAATGAGATCAAACTAGATATAAATAAATAAATAAAAACTTTGCACAACCATGGCCAAAAAACTGTGGGATTAATTGCAAATTTACAGTACTGACCAATAATGATATTGACTAAGGTCACATCATGACCACATTTCATGCCATTGTGAAGTGGGGTTTGCATGGGTTGAAATTGTTTGGCCACCACATTCCATAAGTGCTTGTGAACACCTTTAATAACAACTCTTTGTCAATTGTCTTGAACAATTCTTTTGCTGTATATTAGGGCACATTATTCTACTGAAAGAAGTCAGTGCCATTACAGAAACCCACTTCAATGAAGGGGTGTAGTTGGCCTGCAACATTGTTTAGGTAAGTAGAACTTTGGTAGGTAGAAAATGTCAAAATAACACTCACATGGGCACACATGACCCTGTCACTGGTTTACTGGTTGTCCATTTTTGGACCACTTTTGCTTGGGATTTCTGATAACATAAAAAATTTTGTTCCTTTAGTGTGACTTATTAACTGACAAATGAAACTAATGTGTCAAAGCGTTAAATGTCTCCGCATAAAACTGTATTCAGCTATACATCATTCTTTAAAAGTTCTATTTAAAGGGGCCATTTGCAAAAACAGATAAATGGAATTATTCTACAAGCAAACTGTCTACTATATTTAATTCTTTATACTGTACATGCCACATTCTGAATCCAAAATCAGATGAATTTTTACATAATCCAAACAACCACACACCAATTTTTAAATATTTCCAGCGGTGCATAAAACAAATTATGATTTTTGACAATTTATAAATGTTCGCAAACAAACTCTTCATTTACTGTAAGTTTTGACAGAAGTTTAGTTTTACTTGCTGAGCACGCAGAAATCTGATAAAGGCCGTTCAGCTGACTGATATCAAGAATGCACAGATGGGCAATGTAGCGGAACTAGGGTTCAGTACGCACACATCCATTCTCTCTCTCTCTCTCTCTCTCTCTCTCACACACACACACACACACACACACACACACACACACACACACACACACACACACACACACACACACACATATATATATACAGGTGATACAGAGGGCAGAAACACAGTGGGAGCTGGTCAGCACGCAAGTGAGTAAAAGAATGCAGAACTTCTTCTATATTTCTATTCAATATGTTAAATCAGATTGATGTTTTTATATTCATGAATTACAGAAAATGAAGATCTGTCTTCATGAGTGCACTGATTTATATTCAGTGCACTCATGAAGACAGATATATTGTGCCTTTAATATGTGTCACTTTTTAAATGATTAAAGTAACTTGCCTTCAGGACCACTAATGTACCTTAAAAGGATTACTTTGAATTTTGTAAGCCCTTACTTTGAAGTTAACCTACATGCACCTTCCCATGTAGAAAGTACATAGGAAATGTACAGAAGATGCATCTCTGATTGTAACAACCAAAAACAGTTTTTTATTTATATTCCTGAAAGCAAGTTTTCACCTGCAATTTTACATATGGTTCTATCTGATCATGAATTTTTTTTCAATATCTATTTCAATATATATTTTTTCTATGCAATCACAAGTATGAGAGTACGTTATAGTAAGCTACTATATACTGTATGTTTTATGGTGTAGAAAAAAAGTGTAAAGTTTTTTTAGAAGCCAATTTGTGAACTCTAGAACCTTTTTCCATCTGGGGAAACCTTACAACTTTAAGTATATTCACAGGTATAGCCAACAAAATTCTTAACTATCCATAAATATCCATATCTAAGAATATACTTGATTAATTGAAAGCAATTACTGTGGCATGGTGTTATATCTTTACGTGACATGTCTTTCCGTGACAGAAAAAGATTTTAGTTACCAGTTTAAATGCAGCAAAATGCTGTATGTATTCTATAATTCTACAGCATTTTCTCATACACAGGTACAGTAGCTATGTCGAATGAGATGGATGCCCCTCTTCCTATGGATGAAAAGTACACAATTGATGCTGTGCATATGACTACTTCTTCCACTGTGGCCATTCTGGGTTCTGGTGATTTCTCACGCTCCTTGGCTATGCGCCTGGTAGCATGTGGGTTTGGTGTGGTGGTGGGGAGTCGTTGTGTCAAGCGCATTTCTCCTGGTCTCTTTGTGGATGCAGTGGAGCTGAGCAGTCAGGAGGCAGCAGTAGCAAAAGCCAACAGGCTGGTCTTCATGGCCATGTTCCCTGAGCACTATCCATTACTGCTGGGCCTCAGGAGTGCACTGGCTGGAAAGATTTTAGTGGATGTGAGTAATGCTGTGGCAATGAAGAGCAAGAGGCAGTCTAATGCAGAGCAGCTTGCTGAGATGTTCCCAGACAGTGTGGTCGTTAAAGGCTTTAACACTATTTCTGCGTGGGCTCTTCAGACTGGTGCACATGATGGCAGCCGACAGGTCAGTGATGTTTAAGACATGCGATCCTTAAAATGAAACTAAAATAGTTTTAGATTTAGATAAACACATGCTAATGGCAAATGGCAAATATCTGTGATGGATTAATTTAAATAATAATAATATTAATATTATTATTAATAATAATAATAATAAAATAAAAAATAATAACAATAATAAATCACATGATCAAATAATTAATTCAGTCACCATTCTGCTTTAAGTACGGAGTGCAATGTGATGGCCAACTCAAGTGTAAATGATTCCTCATGTTCTCAGAACCACTCTTTTACAATAGCATGTGCCATCACAAAAGAAAAATATATAGATGGAATAACCAGGTCATTCAGTACATTGGCTGACTTCATTTTATTGCTACATAAAGTTGCTGAGTGTAGACCTGCCTAACTGAAGCAAGCACAGATAGTAATACTGCTTCCAGAAGCATTTACTATGGGCAGTATGCATGCTGAGTGCATCTCTTCATGCACTTTCCTTCTTACTCTGACATGCCTACCTTTTGTATCTCTGTCTATGAGTTATATGAATTATTCCATAATAAAAGTAACGTGTTCTAAGATTAAAAGGTGAATGGAGAATGTTTTTAAAATGAAAGAGAGGTCTAGGAAGCCCTTTTCTAGATTTTCCCTACTTAAGAAAACTAAAACTCAGGTACAAAATAAGCAGATTAAAAAGAGTTAAGGTCTCACTTAGGATTTGATAGATACAATTCATGTGATTTAGCCTGCAGATTATATTTTGTGAAATGTTATTAAAACTGGTTATTTCTTTGTAAAGCAGTGGATGATTTAGTATTGGCACAATACCAAAGTATTGTGCCAATACTAAATCATATCATAATATAAATTACTTATTTGTCAAAAAAAGGCTTTGCATGCCATAGTAAACCTATTCTTATGCCCTACTAATGCTCTGACTTTTGAAACCTGACTCTACTCTAGGTGCTGCTGTGCAGTGACAGTGCAGGAGCAAAACATGAGGTGGCCCAGCTTGCCCGGCGCATGGGCTTCTACCCAGCAGATGTTGGCAGTCTGTGTTTTGCACAGGATCTTGAAAGAAAGCCCTTACATCTCTTCCCATCATGGCGCGGCCCGGTCTTAGCCACCTTCCTGCTCTTCTTATTCTTCTACTGCTATGGATTTATCCGTGACATTCTTCTGCCATACTTAGTTCATGGAAAAAACTCCTTTTACCGTCTTGTCCTTTCCCTAGTAAATGAAAGCTTGCCTTGCGTGGCGCTTGTCAGTCTGTCACTGGTGTACTTGCCGGGGCTGTTAGCGGCATGGCTGCAGCTGTGGAGAGGCACCAAGTACCAGCGCTTTCCCTGCTGGCTAGATACCTGGATGTTGGGGAGAAAACAGCTTGGCCTGCTGAGCTTCCTGTGTGCTGCTCTGCATGGAGTCTATTGCCTCTGCTTTCAACTCCGTACCATCACACAACACAGGCTGGTCAACACTGCATACTCACAGGTACCGATTTTTAAATTTAGATACTATTTAAAAGAAATTAAAATAAATAAATACATAGATTATGGTCATGTTCACTACTTTGCAATATATAGATCAACATTTAATATTTAAAATATTAACATTATAACATTCTCATAAAACAATTGATCAATCGGATTGGGGGAATTTGGAGGACAAGTCAGCAGCCTTTGGTACTAAGCGTTTCAAGACACTTGCAATCTGAAAATCGCAGGTGTTGCTCAAAGTAACATGGTGGCACAGACGTTTTTCTACGATTTGTGCTGCATTGGCTTTTCTGTGGGATCAGACTGGCCTTTGGTTAAGCCTTGGGTGCCCATGATCCTGCCACCAGTTTATTAGTAAATAATTAATAATAAATGTTAATGTTATAATAATGACTGATCAGAGTGTAGAGAATGTGACAACCGAAAATACATTTTAGTACTTTTATAGGTATAGGTTTAGAACATCCCATTAATATTTATTTAAAGGTGTCAGCACTTTGTAACAGTCATGACTTTTCTTCAGTACAAAAGTCTTTAAGATAGTCGACTTTGCATTTTCTGGTTTCTCTGTATCATAAGCTGCATGCTTTTGTTTATTTAAAGAGAGTCTGAGAGAATGACATTTACAGCTGTAATAATGTATGTGATAACAGGAACTAACTTGTCTCATGAATGCAATTATAAACCAGCATGATGTTTATTCAAAATGAATTTTTTTTCATTTAAATGTATTCATTGGCTAATTGCTGTAAAATGAGAGCAATAAACCCTATTGGGCTCTGTTGTTTTATTTTTTGTGCACATACTTCAGGTGAACTCAGGTGTGGAGATGCCATGGGATGAAGAAAGGGTATGGCGCACTGAACTCTACGTGTCCAGTGGAGTGTTAGGTCTGGGCATCCTCTCACTGATGTCTGTCACATCTCTTCCCTCAGTAGGCAACATCCTCACATGGAGGGAGTTCACCTTTATTCAGGTAGGAAATACAAATCCTACACTGGTAGACCAATGAAAAAAAAAAGCAAAGACTTCAAATACCTCAAACTATATAACAATCATGCTTATACAATTATATAGTATAGAATTAGAGATTAATGCAACCAGACAACAGCACTTTTAAGAAATTAAAGTACAAATATAGAGGATAAGTACTTGAAATC
The DNA here is from genome assembly GCA_030347435.1 of Clarias fuscus. Taxonomy (NCBI): domain Eukaryota; kingdom Metazoa; phylum Chordata; class Actinopteri; order Siluriformes; family Clariidae; genus Clarias; species Clarias fuscus. Next base: position 24,772,017 of record CM059209.1, on the reverse strand, counting down.
TTATCTTTTCTTTCACCAGTCTGGACTAGGTTATGCTGCTTTGACTCTCTCTGTTATGCACACGCTGGTGATCGGTTGGAATTTTGCCTTCTCCTCCAAGACCTATGAATTCTACATGCCACCAAGTTACATGCTAGCTGTGGCTCTGCCATGTGCCGTGCTGGTATGCCGCTGTACCCTGCTGCTGCCATGTTTCTCTGCCAGGTTGACACGCATTCGCCGAGGCTGGGAATGCACACGCAAATGTCCAGTGTCACACCACAACCAACTGCAGTATATACAAACCAGGCTTTGACTGTATAATTAAATTCCCTTTGGACTCTCATGCATTCATCCTATCCAGTCTAGGTATTTAAAACAATACATAAAAAAAAAAAAAAAACTTTCTCAACAATTCAGGGATTGCACCATGACTAAAGTGTTGCTTTATGAAATTACATCCACTTAAAAATTGGCAAGATTGCTCTTCTTTTTTATATCTTTCCATCCATATCAACAGCCAATGTCAGCCATTCTGCAATGCAATATCCTGTCATCAAAAGCCTACCCCTGCTGACCCACAGTAAACATTTTATCAGTAAGGTTATATGATAATCAGTGCTTGTTAATGACTTCCTACAATGCCCATGCTGAGCCTTATTACTGCAATTAAAAAAAGTATCTAGTGATAGTTTACAATGGTTATATGAGAGGAAATGTGTTGTACAGAATATAGCCCCTTAAATGATACTAACATAGTTCCAACCTTCATCATGCTTACTAAGGCTGTAATTATTTATTCTGCTACTTAATTTGAATTATACCAAATTACACCCTTTCATAAAGGAAATGCAATTACAAACACGCGATTGATATTTGCATTTGCTAAATAGCTTTCGAGTTTACGAAAATTCTGCATTATTAGCTGGTCACGGTTTAAAAACTTGATTGTTGTGGAATTTCCATTTAAAGAACAACTCACCTCCATATACTAATAATGCTTTCACACGTGCAGAAATAAGTTGAAATTTCAAATAAAATGCCAAATCTGGCATACATCAATTTATATTTGTTTTGTTAAGCAAATAATAAGGACAAAGATATTAAGTGAGATTTATGATACATTTCGGTACAGGATTTAAAAAAAAAAAAAAAAAAAAACGAGTGATTGTTCCTCTTATGGTAAAACAAACAAAATTTGATTTTGGTGAGATTTATTTAATAAACACAATTTCAATCACATGCAGCACTCACAGATAGGTAATAAAAATAAAACAGCTATCAACAATATTAAAATTGACACATTTTGATGCATGTACTGTAAATGTTAAATAATGTTAATGTACTTGTCAACTCTCATCTATTAAATTTTCCAACTTATGAAACTTCAAACTATTACCTGTCTTATCTGTCTAAAATAAACACTACGGATAATGTGAATTTGTTAAACTGCCTTGAAGAAACTAGAATAAAATTAAAACACCATTTCTGGTCTGGTTGATCCAAAAAACATCAACACAGGTAGACGTGAAACCATTCAGGATGTCGCACTGCTTCCTCTAAATAAAACACACCAGGGGTCCCTCACAAATGTCATTTCCTGTGTCTCACCACACAGTCTGGGGATTGGCCTTGAAGTTTTCATAGTCACTCATCTTGAAGAAGGCCAGCTCTGTTTCGTTGGCTAAAAGAAGAACAGAGACAGAGAGAGTAAAATAAGATTAAATTGGATATAAATAAAAAAACCTTTACAAAACAATGGCCAACAACAAGTAATGTGTAAATAATGATGCACTGCGAGGTCACAAAGATCTTACTTCATGACACTCTAGTGACATGAAGGTCCAAAGCTGCTGTTTTATATAAAGGTTAGTATTCAGGGATCAACATTTTGCAAGTGGTCAGCTAAAAGATGAGTGGCAATAATCTATAGTGTCCCATCCATACATCCTTCATTTACTGCAGGTTCAAAGATACTGTAGAAAAAGCTGTATAATATTAACAATATACACTTGGATTATACTGCTAGACACTATGATTTGTCTCACAACATATTTAAACAAACTGCTGATCCTAATGTGTGACACATTTAATAAGTATGATTTATTCTACCACCCATAGAAAACACGTTTGTCAAATGATTAGCAATCAGTATGACACAGCCCAACATTTGGAACAAAGCATAATAAATATATTTGTCTATATTTTAGATTCAGTAAAAAAAAAAAAAGAATAAAATGTATATTACAGGACTATGGGATAAACAGCATTTACCTATACCACATGCTCGTAAATCGAGGCCATTGTGCAAAATCAGCTTTTCATCATCCTCTAAACTCATCACCAGTTCATTAGTCTGAAATGATAGAAGCCATGTTATATGGTTCAGCATATTTAAATACAGACTAGGGTAATATTCTCAACATGTATTTTTGTGGAAGTTTATGTTCAAGAAAGCCTGACCCCCCCAGGATCTTGTACGAGGGGCGTTCAAGTCAGACTGTGCAGAATAACAGAACAGTGATTTCTATATATAATCCCCCGCTACACTTACGTACTTATCTCAGTGTTTCACTAGTGCTTAGATACCATCATCGCAGAAAGTTTTCTCAGTATGCCAGAGCCATGATCAGACTGCTTGCTTCGTGTTTGAAACATTAATCTCCCAGGAACCTCTCTAATATACCAAATATGCTGAAATGGCTTAGATCGAGGACATGCTCTACCTGAGATGTGGCAATAACTCCCAGTTGAACTGTTTAACTTTCATACAACATCATCCTTATCAATAGGTGTGTTGTTAATTAGCCAAGCCGAGTCTTTGCTGTATCACTCTTAAATAGTTTGTATGATTGAGTCCAGTGTTACATTTAGGCATTTTGCAGATGCTCTTATTCAGAGTGACTTTCAAAAGTACTTCAAAGTTTCCGTCATTCAGATCGGTCTTTAATCATTGCTTAAAGATCGCCAGTGACACCTAGAGGAAATTCATTCCACCACCTAGAGGCCAGAAACACAGTCCAGTTGCATGTCTTTCAATTCTTGAGAGATGGTGGGACCAGACTAGCAGTGCTGGAAGATCAGAGGGTACGTAGTGATTAGAGCTGAGCGATAGTCGGTGCTGGGTCATTTTTAGTTTTGTAGGCAAGCCTCAGTGTTTTAAAATTGATGCAGGTAGCTACAGAAAGCGATTGGAGGAAGCAGAGAAATGGGGTGGTCTAAGATTTTTTTTTTTTTTTTTGCTGTCTCCAGTATTTATACCTGCAGCTTCATAATGATTGTGTGTGACATCAACACAACTTCTTACAGAAATATAAAAATGAAAGTAGCAAATTAGCACAAGACTAACAAAGGAACATCACACATATTTCATTATAAACAAATTGAACTTGTTTCATGGTGGACTTGTGAACTCAGTCAATCCCAAACCTTTGCTCCATGTGCTTGATGAATGATCTTCATAGTATCTGTAGACATGAGAGGGGGCTGTTAGTGTTATGAACATCTCCCCTGAACAGAATGCATTTCACACATGGACCTGGGCAAAGTGAACTTACCATAGCCATATTTCTTAAAAGGTGGGGGCAAACCATCTCTGGTGGAAACGTCTAAATGCGAAAGACATGTGTGTGTAAATTCAGCATGCTAAAGTTTTATAATAGCCTGATGGTGGGTAAGTCGCCATCACTTAATCGTGTTTGGAAAAACATGCATGACACAGTTTACCTTTTTTTACAAAAGCAATAAACTCCTCGACTTTCTGATCTAAATCCACACCTCGGAACACTACTGGTCTGAAGTTGCGATGTTCAAAAGAGCGAACGAGGCGCACAGTGAGAACAGTTTCCGATGACATGACTGTCAAAATGTGCGCTCAAACCAAACAGCTAACGAAGCTAATTAAGCTACGATGCTGCTCTTTGCTAAAGTTTACTCACTCGCGGCTTCTGGCTTTCTTCAGAGATTCGACTCTTCGTGTAAGTAACAATACAATGCGGTTATGAATTACGAATTACCATGCACATTGCGTTTCGTTGAGCTTGTGTCATTTCAGACTAAAGTAGCTGCACCCACGAGAAAAACACTGATGCAGTAGTCTAAAGCAATCGAACACAAGCACACTCGATGCACTCAAGTGGCTTTGCGGATGAATAGCGGCGAAAATGTAATATTATTTTTTTTATATAGTTTATTATGTATTACGCAAAACAAGGTATAAAAGCAATAAAGCAAGTTCTTGTTTAACATAGTACCATTAATCCATCTATCCATCTAGGAACCTCTGTAGTCCAACTGGGGACCGGGGAGCCCAATTGTGATTACCATTGTATTTATTCCTATTTTACCATGGTGGGACCTCTGGTCAACTTTCGACCATTTGGGAATGCCAATTAGCCTAATCTGCATGTCTCTGGATTGTGGGAGGAAACCCACCAAGAATGGGAAAAGCATGCAAACTCCACGCACACTGACACTGTGGTGAGAATCAAACCCAAACCCTGGAGGTGCAAGGTGATAGTGCTAATCCAAGTCTAATATAAATCATTTTAAACTACAAGAAATAAGTCTAAAATAAGAATTGCCAATGCAGTATAATACTAATGGCATTATATTGGTAAAAATAATGTAGAATCAGGTCAAACGTGCAACAGGATTCCATGAATTATAATTACAGCGCATCACAGCAATCTGCACTTAATTATCTATATTTCTGTGAAACATATTTCATTGTAGAGCATAAAACTTATGATTCCTGATAATAGAGAATGCATTTTATAAACCAAGTGCTGTTTAATTCTGTCTCTCTCTGCTTCGTGGCCCCCTCCCAGCTGGACGTCCCAAAAACATCACCATAGGGTGGCACCATAACAGATGCCCGAACCACCTCAGGTGACTTAGGTAGAGTCTTTGTGTATTGTCTCAAAAGTCAAAGTCAACTTTATTGTCGATTCTGCTACATGTACAGTACATACGGTACATATAGAGAATTGAAATTACTTTACTCTCAGTCCCTTACAAACAACAATGTAAAAGAACAAAAATTCAAAAGTAGAAAGATTTCAATGTAAATGAACAAAATAGTAAAAAAACAAAACAAAACTGCAAGCTCTGTCATGTTTTATTACTTATTTCCCATTCAGCTGCATAATAATGTTCCATAATTTAATACTTTGTCATTTTCACATGCATCAGGCTTAGATTCTTATGATGATGATGATTATTATTATTATAGATTTACGTGGTGGTCACTTAAAATGTGTTAGTGGTTCCTACTGCAACATTAGACACTAATGTAACACTGACTCGTGCTTATAATGTCGCTTGTTTTTATAGTTACTAAACATGTTAGAGTTTAGTCTTTAGGCTAAGTGGGTCTGAGTGCCCTCTGCCCTAGTTAGCAGACTTCCAACATGTGGTGAGCTAACGCCACTTGTGTCTACAACCAGGTCATTGTCAAACTGCACAAACCTGATTGGTTGTATATGATCATACAGGCTGAAACAGCCAATGGAATGAAAGCTGCATACAGTACCCTCTGAAGCATGCTTGTGAACTTGTCTAAGACATTGTGACCGGTGTGGGTAACGGATAAATTACAGACATCATGACCGAGGTTAGTGCTGTGACTGACTGCTATGGTTGTTTTTCTCCTTTCCCTCGACCATCTTGAATAGTCATTTGGTATCCACCGTCTCTAAAAGACAGCTAGTCAGCTGCAGGGAACCTCTGTCCCAGTGGTCTACTGAAATATTTGATAAAATGCTGTAACAATGATTAGCCACGGCGCTATCTAATGATTCAGTCAACCCTAATATCGTAAATAGGTTATTAAATTTTGTCCGTGTAAGACGTTTATAAGGCTTGAAATTAGAATTAAAACATAGCTAAAGTAGCTAGCAAGCTAGCTGCCTAACACGGCACTGAAGTGGCACGTGCTAATTCACGATATAATATTAGTAAACAGCATTTATGCACCAGCTTGCGGTTCGCAAAACTACACAGACCTATTTATTGCCAGATTTGAGAGTACAAAATTCTAACAATTTAAGAAATAGAGAGGTATAGAACCGGGCGTGGCTTCCTGTCTCCTTGAATTTATTTATTTATTTATATAATCGGGGGGGAAATTAAATAAATAATCAATGCATTGTTAGAAATTTCGGGTATTCTGGGCATTGATCAGGGTATAACCTGCTCTGGAGAGGTACAGCCTGAGCACCAGGTTAGTTTATGGTGGATATGAGTAAAACAAAGGTCTGGTGATTTGATCATGGAGTCCAATGTTCAGATGTGGTGTAGATTGATAAGGAGGAAGCTTTCCCAACCCAGGAAAGGATCATAGTCTGCGTTGATTGACCAGGTCATAGATTGTCAGCGAGAAATCGTGCATCAGGCACTACTGTACTCCATCAACTCCCTATTGTACTCAGTCTTGATTTATTTGATATTATTATATCCTTTTTGTTCCTCTCTAAGTACTTGTGTATGTTTAGTCTGTGCTGCTGCAGAACTGCAATTTTTCTCTAGATAGATAGACAGACAGATAGATTAGATAGATATGATACTTTGTGAATCCCAAAGGGAAATCGTAACCTTAGAGCAGCAAGTTCACAAAGTACACAACAACAAATAAGCAACAATGTGAAGATGAACATTAAGGCTAGGTTAAAATTAAAAAATGAATGAAGACTTGTTACATGTGTTATTAGTTTATAGTGCACCAGAAAATCTAAATGCCTGTAAATTGTCAATTTCATGGTCAACTCGCCCTTTCTCTACCCGTGGAGTTTTAAGTTTTAAGCATGCTTATTACAATCCACTAAATAAAGATTAATCCATTTGATTCGGTTTAACAGTTTTTCAGTTTCTGAAATGTTAACGTAATGCCCCTGGTTGTATAAGGACATGTGTGTTTGCACCATTTTGCGCAATTCCTTTGTTGCACACAGCCTTCCCCAAAGCCTCCTTCTTACTAAGTTAATACTGTGTAATTCTTGTATGCAAGTTCACTTCTGTTTCAGATTTAAAAAGAACAAAGTTATTGCTAGAGTATTCTTTGACTAGACATGCGCCTTCTTGCTTCTACCATCTTATTTAGGAGGCTTGTTCTTTAGCCAGACAGCTGCAGAAGACACACTGTTACTCTTTTCCCTTACTGTTATATGCACTATGCAGGTCTGGGGTGGTAGAATGAAATAAATAAACTATACACATGTGATAAATAATTTGGTGAAAAGTTGATGTAGTTTGGTATTTAATTATTTATATCCTTAATAATTAAGAAATGAATTATTAAGGATATAAATAATTAAATACCAAACTACATAGGGCACTTGTACTGTATATGTCATAAAATCTGTCAGGATAATAAACAGCATTCAGAAGTTATCCAGAACAATGAATTAAGAATCTAGTGCTCCAGTAGCTTGCAGTGTGTTGAAGGCTGACTTCAACATCATTTATGCTTCCACCTGAACAGACTTAGTGGGAATAAACATACTTTTTAAAAATAATTTTTATTTACAATAGAGTGTAATATAAACTTTTATATGCAGTATATTTAAATATGTAGATCATAATGTGGGGCAATTTGGCGAGAAGTCGTACAAGCATCACGCCTACGTCATGAAAAAAAATAGAAATAATAATTAAAATAAATGTATGCAGTTAAATAATTACTAGCAATATGAGTTAGTTAATTCACTGTAATTTAGGCAGCTGTGAAATAGTGACAATATTACTTAAGATAATCATTAACTTTACAAACAGTATCATGAATATTTGCCCATATGTACCCTGCCTAAAAAGGGTGTAAGAATTTCTCTTCTTTTCACACAGGAGGCATTTCAGAAGGCAGCGGAGGAGGTGAAAAACCTGAAGTCAAAACCAACTGAGGCAGAGATGCTGGAGATTTACAGTCTGTTCAAACAGGCCACTGTAGGAGACGTCAATACCGGTGTGCCCATACACTATTTTATTCCACAATTCTGTAATACAAAGTGATTATACATTTTTTTGCACCTAGTTTTAAGACATAGTACACAAGTATTGAATGTATTTCTGTTACAATGCTATATAGTTCAGATATTATTCAAATCTGGTATTGTCAAAACTTTTTTGCTTTGGAAAAAAAAGTCACTGATTGTTATATGAATGGTTATGAACATGAATACTGTATATACAGTATTGAAATGTTTATCATGACTGTATTAAATCTCACTGATTGAAGTTAAACTGTTCTTTTTCTAGCTCGGCCTGGCATGTTGGACTTTGCTGGTAAAGCCAAGTGGGATGCCTGGACTACAAAGAAAGGTTAGTTCTTTTTTGCCTGTTAGCTATATGGTACTAAAGACTTACTAAGGTACTAAGTACTAAAAGTTCTTCTTGCCTTCCTCGAACTCTGTGCCCAGTTAGAAGTTACAGGGAGCCCAGTTACAGGGAGCCCAGTTACAGGGAGCCCAGTTACAGGGAGTCAGTTAGAAGTTGAGCAGTGACCCCCTTTCTTTGACAATATTAATTTCTTATGGGTTCCTGTACATTCACTTTTTTTTGTTGGTATAGTAAATAACATGCAACTCATCTGTACTGTTAAATTATTATAAACTTGCACTGACAGTTTAGAATGTTGATTTTTTTTTTTTTTTACTCCGACCATTATACACTCTGACCATTATATTATTGTTATAATATAATATTATTATATTATAGTGTAATCTGATTGGATGAAAGGCATTCCATGTGTGGTGATAACAGATGGTAACAGCACTGAGACATTTCACTATATGTATCGCTCTACATCCCAGGTCTTCTAATAAGTATGTTGGTACAGTCCATAGTACAGAGCAGAGAGCAGCTACTTGCCAAAATCCATTTTCAAAACCGGACATGGAAGTACTTTCAACAAGAAAACACAAAGTTGTCATCTTAAACAACACTATGTCCCCTTCATAATAGCTTCTAAGGCATTGCAAACGGCCTCCATGTTTTTCAAAGCTAACTAGCTTCTAAAACAAAGCTGAATACCAAATCACTCTCTAACTCCTAATCAAGTACACTACTTGGTGTGATTGCACATTGTAGAACATTACAGTTTTCCTTTAACTCTATTTGGGACTTAACCCCAGAACCTGGACGTAAACTTAGCTGATATTCTAAAGCAGAATAAGTGAAAATATAAAGATAAGTTCATGAGATTTACATTCCACCTCCATGCTTCATAGTACTAGTAAGAATTTAAAACATAATTACACTAACTGTTGGTTATCAGCTCTACGGGTCGTGCTTGGTTAGTTCAGGCTAGTCATGGAGGGGATATGTGTTGGAGGAGCAAAATAACTGGTTAAATAAAGAAACAAATCACAAGTCGTTAATAATAAATTGTGTTTATAGAACTGTTGTATAACAGCAATATCACATTTGAGGTTGTACTGGATATAAGCATGGCTGTCATGCCTTCAGCACGCCAGCTGCGGCCCTGCCGAATCACTGCCATGCTGATATCCTGCTCAACTGCACTCATTCGTGTGATATTGCTTAATTCTATAATATTCACAAACAGGCTGAAATATTGAGATGATATTCACATACAGCTGACATTTATTAAAACTGTTACTGTTTTTGTTTTTTTGTTTTCTTTTTCACTTTTCCAGATCATTATTTCTCTATATATTTTTTGTTAAATGTGTGCCATTGGCAAATGCATTTAACTGCATTGCATGAAACTAAATGTGTATTCTTTTGCAATGGTTTTAATATGTCCTCTTTCACTCTAGGCATGAGTAAAGAAGACGCAATGAAGGCTTATATTAGCAAGGTGGAAGAGCTGAAAGGAAAATACGGAATGTAAAAGTACCTGTGGGACTCACTGTCTGTCAACACCACCGGTCCGACGTGAAGCGCTAAACTTCCTGGTGTGTCCATGTTGGTGTGTGTAACATCTCAGTCACATAAAGAAAGAAAACATAAAGCACAAATTGATGTTGGGATTACAGAAACCTTTCACCAGAAGTTGTGTAGTCTGACTTTTTTACTTGTTTCTAAGGCCATAAAGTCTGTTGTCTTTTCTGAACCTTTGTGTCTCTTGTTTTTATTTATATTTTTGTTGAGCTGTTAACAGCTGCTTGTGTCAGTCATCAGTTAGTCAGAATAATCAACTTTGCGCAGGATTTTAAACAGCTGAAAGCGCTATTGAGCTGCATAAAAGAATACAAATGCTTTTTTCAGATCAATGATTTTAATAGATGTATTAAAGTAAATTATTAAAGGAGAGTTAAATAGAGAAAACATATTATAAACTAGGGAATGTGTACTCGCCCAATTTCTGTATGTATGATGGCTAGATACAACACAACATTTGCAATGGATTTGATATCTTTTCAGAATCTCTTGTGTTTTGTACCACCACTCTTTGTAATATTGACTAACCACCTCACAGCTCGTATACATGAAGAGATGATATCAGTAGAGTTTAATGATATCAAAACTCACTCTTTGTAGTTAACTTGAGAAACAGTATTTATAAAGGTGCAAGCTATAACTTGCACCTTCTAAATCCTGATCTCGATTAAGTCCCAAAAAGTTTAAATCCCATTCTTTACAGAGAGTATTGGTGAATTTCAGTTGTCAGTTACATCCAGGATGCAGTAGAAATATAATGCATACCTGTTGTGTTGACATGAAATTTAAATATATTTTGCATTCCATTTTGTATCAAATAGCTTTCATTTCAGATCTCCTATGTAAACTGGAGTTCATTCTATATTCTTCTGTTAGTTTTCAAAGAACGTGATATAATTAATAACCATTTAATATGATATTGACAAGTTGCATTTAAGGGTCAGCCTACTACACTTATAATCTTCGTTTTCTGTCTTTCTCCTGCTGATGAAAAGTAAAGAGATTAGGAAGTTTAACCTCACAATGCCTCCTAACTGACTGGTTGGATAATTAACAGTGAACTGCTGATTCTCGACTCTGACAGTTAATGTTATGGACAGAAATTACACATAGACATTTGCACTTTCGACTGGTGTCACAGGTAGTGTGTGTGTGCGTGTGTAAGAGACACCTTTAAGACTGGGCAAAGTTTAGGGTTGATCACAGTGACAGCGCTAGTTATGGTAAGGTTCCTTTTTTTCTCTACATTTGTAAAATATTAGTTTTGACTAAAGAAGTTTATGGATATGTATGTGAATAACATTAGCTGCTTTTAGTAATTCATAAGAGCATTAATTTCTAATTATATTTAGTTATAGCACAGTGCACTGTTTATAACTGGCCAACATGAGCACTATGAATAGAGAGTGTATGGAAAGCAAAGAGCATTCTGAAAACACCTGAACGCAGGACCTAGCCAAAATCTTACTGTTGTTGACAATTGTGTATGTTGCCTTTTTATTATTATTATTTTTAGATATACTGTATTCTAAACGAGCCTTTTCTCTATATAAAATATTTATTGCATATATTACTTCACTGCATAAAAAACAAAATACTGGAAGGATTTTTTAAAGGTTTGTTAAAACCAAATTCATCTGCACTTCTCCCTTTTGGCCACCAGATGCCACTAGCGTGACGCTTTTAAGTACTGTCCTGTACTTTTATACTGCTTATACTTTACAACGGTTGCAGGGGGTCGGGGCCTATTCAAGGAGACTTTGGGTACGAGGTGGGATGGAAAGGGCGTGCGCACACATATACACACTAAAGGCAATTTGTAATGCCAACTAACGAAATGTGCATGTCATTGGACTGGGAGGAAACCAGAGTACCCAGAGAAAACCCACCAAGCACGGGGAGAACATGCAAACTCCACACACAGACATGAGGCAGTAATCAAACCCCCGACCATGGAGGTGCAAGGCCACAGTGCTAAACATTACGCCACTTTAACCACATAGTAATTAAAAATCACCTCTAGTGATTACTTCATAGATACATTCATAGATACATATACATGTATATGTTCATTTCCCATTCAGATGCACAATTATATATATCCTCATCTACCACCTTTATCAGTAACAAGGGGACCACCTCTGATCAGATATGTTTTGGGTGTTTTTTGTCAGGATGGCATCTACAATATTTTTATTGGTTCTTTCCCTAACACCATCATTCACAGGCTATGGCTCCTGCTGCTCAGGAGAAGTCTCGTCCTTGTTTTCTGGAAGTACTGTGTAGCACTCTTATCATCTTGTGCGTGGCTCTCTCTATCGTCCTGTCCGCCATTGCGGTGTGTGATGGACTCTGGCTGCTGAAGGAGCGCCGCATGTTTGGCCTTTGGTTCTTCTGTGAGGTGGACACAGAGGACTCTGGTGCACCCCCTATCTGCAGCAGGCATATTGCAGAGGAAGTAGGCCAGCTCCTGTATCACGGCCTTGGACTATGTCGCTGTGTTGTTTGTCTGGCTGTAGTGAGTGCAATCTTTGGCCTGGAGCTGCTGGTATTATCACAGGTGAGCGAGGGACGGGCATCTCGACAGCGGTGGAATCTAGGGGCATGGCTTGTGCTGCTGGCTTCAGGATTGGCTGCTGCAGGGGTCATGACATTTCTGTTTTTATTATGGGATTATGCTACAGCCTCTAGGGCTCACACTCAGTTTTTGGTGCCAGTTCACGGCAACCTTCCTCTTTTTCCTCAATGGCATGGCAGCACGCCAAATCCAAATTATGGCCTATTTTCTGCCCTCTAGTGGAGTTGAGGGGAAACTGAATGAGCCATTGTTGACTGACCACTGCTGAGGTATGAGCAACGTTTAAAAAAAAAAAAAAATCATTTTATATCTTAAAGCTGGATTTATTGAAGTTAATAAGCTTGACAGTTTATCTGAAAGAGTATCTGTGCAGGTTAAACAGAATGTTTTTAAATTGAACTTATAAATTTAAGTTGATTTTAATCTTTTTGAAAACTTGTCAATAAAGATTTTTTCACAAGCTCACAAATTTGCTATCATGTATATAAAAAAAACAAGCAGTGTGTCTATTTCACGCTATACACAAATTCTGACTTTAATCATGTTTAGAATCTATTGTACTAATCAGCAGCAGCAAAAAAAAAAAAAATATATATATATATATATATACACTACACCATTGGCCTATAGCAAGTAATGACAAACATCTCCTTCAGTGCTTTATTATGTGCATGTAGACAACACGACAAGCTAAATGGTATTGAAACTGGAGAATATGGGCTTAATTTTCCCAGGAGAAGTGCTTTGAGAAAATGATTTTCTGTAAACGAGCCCTTGGCTATGAATATATCATTTAAACTATAGTAAACAAAGACAGTGGAACATGATCCAAGATCATTTAAACAATATATTATTTGGAGTGTTTGGATTAGTCTTGAAGTATTTGATTCAGTTTGCAAAAACATCGATAATTCAGAACATCACATAAAATAAACAAAAAAATTACTAATCTACTGCTTATTTAGACAGTTAGGCAGTTTGTGGCCTTAAAGCCACTGTATGGTATCATATAAATACAACATGAAACCTTGTCCTTATACTGCAGTGCTTTAAACTATTTTTTTTTTTTCAGTCAAACTCAGAATAATGTGACTGAAACCTGGCAACTGAGACTTTGCATGTCTGTGTGTGTGTGTGTGTGTGTCACTGTTAATGTTTATAATTTGTAAATAGTAAGAGCTTATGTTTTTTTTTTTGATTGTGTGTATAATATTTTATCGAGTTTGACTGTGTAATAGTCTGCTGTGTGTTTGTTAGGACATATTATTATGTCTGCCTAAGAGAGAGATCTGTGTGAGTGGTAGGCCACTGTGGCTGAGTGAACCATGGTGCAATCTGGCGTCGCCATGGACACTCTGCTTTAGGCGCCACCGTCGCCAGCGGCGTGTAATCTCATGCTGAACCTGCCAGAGGTCAGAGGTTAGAAAGAAGGTTAATATAAAAAAAAAAAGTCAATGTCAGTATGGGCTCAAAGATAGAAGGGAGCAAAAGCAGCAAAAAGGCAATATTCCTAAATACTGTTATTAGACAGCTGAAAAATATGTAAAAAAAAACAAACATTTATTGCTATTTAAAGTATAATAGTTTAATGCTAAGTTGCTGAGCTTGCGTCTCTAATTTATCCACAATTATTTTTTGCTAGGAAACCTCCAGAAAGTTCGAAAGTTCAACTTCCAGATAAAAATCTATAATGAGTGAAGTGAACATAAGTGAGCATGAGTCATAGACATTTACCTCTCCATTCAGGAAGCAGTATAGAAGTGCTACTGTGAAGCCCTGTACAACGGACCAGACACACACACATACACAAAAGAGACATCTCTTAGTGCCAAAGTTTTTTTTGGTTAGTGCAAGGACAACAAAAAAATGACAGATGAAGGTAATAGTGAGTCATGCTTATACAGGAAAATAAACAATGATGTGATGCCCAGTCGGATTTGAGAATATAAAAGCAGTGAGGTATAAACATATTTCATTCATTTTCTGTTGTAAATTTCTACAGGGTGCATGTGTTAGCAAGACAGCATTGTTGAATTCTCATTTCTAATTTGCTAATGAAAGAATGCTCTGTCAGCATCAAAGGAAATCACATGTTCACGTTAATGTGGTCATTTATATATATATAATTGTTTCTATAGTAACAAATCATTCACTGGGATATTACTTTGCACAAGTAACATTATAAAGCAAAGGAAATAAATGTGTAGTCAGTGATATGGTGAGGATTTCAGTAAAATTGTATTTATTGATTGATTTATTTGTTTGTTCGTTTGTTTGTACGCTCATTTATGGATGAAACATTTGTGGTTGCTGGTGCTTTGTAACAATTAGCTGCAAAGCACTTTTCTGCCATGGGAAGGGTTTCTGCCATCAGGTGCACTTTCTGGTAATATGATAAGCTCCATTTCTGCTTATTCAAGGCAGAAGAGCTGTTTTTATCTGCTATAACATACTGTACACTCACCAAGCACTTTATTTAAAACACATGTACACCTACACCTATTCACTCCTGTATGTATTTAGCTAATTAATCCATCATGTCACAGAAATGCAATGCAAAAATCATGCAGATACAGACCAGTAGATTTTGATCATGTTTCCATCAACCATAAGAGTGTGGAAAAATGTGATCTTAGTTATTTTGGCTGTGGCATGAATGTTGGTGCCAGAAAGGCTGAGTATTTCAGAAACTGCTGATCTCATGGGATTTTCACCGACAACAGTCTATGCATATTACTCAGAAATAGTGTCTTAAAAAAAAAAAACTGTTTATTAGTGGATGGAAATGCCATATTGATGAGAGAAGTCAACAAAGATTGGCCAGACTGGCCAATCAGATAAACAGATTACAATTGTGCTGAACCGAAAAGCATCTCAGAATGCACAACATGTCATACCTTGGAGTATCAAGATATCATTGAGTTACACTTCGGTCAGCCAAGAACAGAATGCCGACAGCATGGCAGGTTTTGGAGGTGGTTTAATGGTGTGGGGAATGTTTTCTTGGCACACCTTTTGCCCCAATCATTGCTTAAATGTTGCTAATATATACAGGTAAGTACAGTTGCTGAGCACATGCATCCCTTCAGGCCACAATTTGCCTGTCCAATTGAAGCCCATTGATGGCTACTGTACATTGACTGCTATTGTAATAATAAAATTGTAATTATTTCTGGATAGTGGCTTCACTTCATGTCAGGCCACATTACAGCACCACATTGTTGATTATTTTCCTATAAGCACGCCTACTGTAGTTTATAGCTCACGCATAACTGTAAGCATCACCTGTGTGGAGGCCAGGGCGAGCTCGATGGCATTACAGATTTGGAAAGTGAGGAGGTTGACTCCATCAGGAAAGAAAGTGAAGAGGGCATACTGCACTCCAAACAGTGACACTAGCAGCAGTGTGGACTTAGCCAGCTTCCTTCATCCAACACAGCAAACGAACAGCATCACAAAAGTAGGTTACAATAAAACACAGAATTGTTCCATCTGTTTTGTGTCTCTTCACTCTTTCCTGTTCCAACATCCTGGAACATCACATTTCTGTGTAGTGCTTAGCGTTGGCTGTTGTGACTTTTACTTACTTGTGCTGTTTAAACTCATTTCCAATCATGTCCGGACCTCTTATCTTGCTTATTATTGTTTGCATGATTCTCAGGAAAAACAGGAGGTTCACCTGAAGTTTAGGGGAAAAAATCTGATATAAATCAGATTATATAATAATAATAATAATAATAATAATAATAATAATATGTTGTAGATATCAATCAAATATAAATTTTATTTAGGTATGATGTGTAATTATCATAATAGATAGTAGATACTGCATAAAATGTTACAGATGAGAGACTATTAAAGATGACAATTAAATGTCTTCTGACTTTAGAAAAATGTGTCTGTATTTTGCTTACGGTAATAAACAGGATTACAGGAACTCTCAGAATCCACCAGATCCAGCCTCTGCTTCTTGTCTCCCAACACCTGCACACACCCAAACAAACATGGAACCAAATATCACATATATGAGTTCATTAAGTTTTATTAAACATTTATTTTCAAGGTTATTTCTGATTAGAGGAAGGGCTGAAGATTGGAATTTGAATTCACAGCATGTGCATCAGCTTTGTGATCATATCAATCATTAGTTCTAATTGCAAAAACGCAACAAATTTCGGTCTGTGTGAACACACCCCTCGTCCTCCTGCAGATATTTGGCGACACTCCATGCGATGATGATGAGCATAGGAGCGCCTGAGTAAAAGAAACAAGAGGCCATGCTTAATTCAGCAGTACAAGTTTGAACTTTAACCATTCCATCATTCACAAGTGTAATAGAATATCGCAGCATGTTGATAATAGGAATATGAGAAAGACAAAACAGTTTCTTTTTTTTGTGAGGAAAAAGTTTACATATCTAGGCATACATAACTGTATATGCATTTGAGAGATATTAATGGGTGTTAGTATGTTTGATAACAATGTGTTGGAAAAAAAGAGATTCTGGAGTCCACTGTGAATTATTGCCAGCCTTCTTGAAAATGAACAAAAATGAAAAAATAAACATGCAATGGATATTTATTTGAGCATAACCCAAGTGGGTTAGTTTTATTTCTTTTTAATACAGAAAAAAAATGTGCAACTTCACATTTGGCCACTGTTCCGAAATGAAAAAGTAATTAATGGTGCATGTAGCCTTGCTATCTCATCCCTGCAGGGACAGTATAGTTCCTGAGCTTAGATTATTGTCTGGCTCAAGTTTTTTTATGTTCTTGCTGTGTTTGTGTGAATTTCCTCTGGGTTGTCTAGTTTCCTCCGAGCCCCAAAAACACTTCATTATAGTTGAATTACCTTCTATATTGACTCTAGATGTCAATATATGTGATGGACTGCCGTCTAATCCAGTGTGTATTCCTGTTACATGCCCAGTGTTTTCAGGCTGGGTCCTACATGCACTATGACCCTGACTAGCATGAATACTGAAGATGAATTAATGAAGAGTGAATGAACTTCATTGTCTTGAAGAGTGTCAATAATTCTGGTGTTAGCTAATGTTATTTGAGAGAGAGAGAGAGAGAGAGAGAGAGGGAGAGAGAGAGAGAGAGAGAGAGACATACCCCACCCAAAGCTGATGTACCAGTGGAAGCGTTTTCTTGGGGAACGTAGAGACAGATGAATGAGACTGTGCAGGTAATGGCCCTCGACCAGCAGCCAGCTGTAGTTGGCTAATATTCCATAGTTAGAGAAAATCAGTGCCACCTTACATTCGATCTGAATCCAAAATACAAAGTTATATTTTACACAGTAAGAGAATAAACACGTATTTATGTAAACTATTAAGAGAGATTATATTCAGCTATTACTATCTGCGTATTACTGATGACAGTGTGCAAAAAGTGGGCTGCGTGTGTGATTACCGGGTGAAAGTCACAGTGGTAATAATCCTGTGAGTTGTGTAACACTGCATCTCTGATGAAAATTAAAACAGCCCGCAAAATGAAGGACAGAAAGAGCTGCATGTGGATGAAATTCCGAGTGCAGTGGAGCTTCCTGACAAAAGAGAACATTTCATAATGTATTGATTTCAAAGACAGACTCATTAGGTTTATATAAAAGAATCGTATACACACTGCAAAGGCTGTACCTGAATACACACAGCAACATGAAAGCAATGGTGAGAGAGATGAGAGAGATACTGTAACCCACTGAGTACATGATCTTTACCCACAGAAAGTACTCATGTGACACCAGCATCTACACGCACACACACACACACACACACACACACACACACACACACACACAGAAGTCATAAAATCACAGGATTTTATACAGTAACTGTACCGATTCATGAAGCAATATTTTGTGTAGTTCTTCATCATTTAGATTCAATGCAAGACTAAATCAATCCTAGGATTATCCCTAAGGTGAAGGAATACTTCAACATTTTTCAACGTGACGTCTATCGCATATCTAGCAAACCATGATTACTATGCATGTTTTTTTTTCCATTCTTGCTCTTTATTTTAACTCTTTTGGATAGACAGCAACCACACATTGCGAGACTGAAAAATATATTTGGAACCTTCACCATGTGGCTAATGCCTTGTACATGCAATTTATCCTAAACATCATTGGTTCATCATGATGTTTTAGCTGTTCAAGCAAGTCTGCTTCTTAAGCAAGAATACAAATGTTTATAATGTCTTTTAACTGAAATACTTAAATGGAAATTCATGTGAGAAGGTGTTTCCAAAAATCATGGATCTCAAAATACCATAAGATGGACAGATTGATTAAATGTGTGAAACATCTGCCATGTCGTTCAGTTCCAAGCCTTTGAGTGCTTATTGGAACCATGACATCAATTAGTGATTTGGAATAATATATTTCTGACACTGTCCATATGGGTCTGCAAAAAAAAACACTGACACCAAAACTGGAGTAAAGTGCTCCGTACGTTTACCAGGGCTCTATGACCAAGGCAAGTAAGCACAGAATTGCAGTAATCTAGACATGATGACAATTACTATACATGGATGATCCTCTTTATATGAGGAAATGATAAAGTATCAAAGCAATATTCACAGCAAATAACTAAAAACACTTTTTTGTTTAATCAGAAGTCTAAGAGCAGTTTTATGTTTGATCACTTCATTTAATTCGTTTTACAATCTCATTTATTTCAGATTATCAAAAACCTTACAGTATGTAGGATTATCCATGTAGCATTCTAACTTTTGTTAGCCCTTCTGAAAAATTATTCCCATCTCTGAAATGGTTCATACAGATTCAATTTGCCTAGAGAAGAAATAATTGAATGTGTGTATGCATGGTGCTCTGTGATCCAGTTTTTTTTTTTTCCATACCCCTTTGTAACTGGAATAGCCTCTGGATACACCATGACCCTGACAAAGATATACAGGTTCCTGAAGATGTATAATTAATATGGTTTATTGGTGGACTTTATTGGTGAAAAAAAGACACCTTAGACTTCCCATTATAATTCATTCTCTTTTAGTAAAAAATGTTGGAATATTCCTTCAAACCATTATGTTTAAGGTTGTGCTAATCATACCATGTCTGAGGGAGGGTTCACCATGACATTCGGGTATCTGCAGGCCAGCAAATACGGTGGGAACGGATCTGACCACCCATTCTCTGTACAGTTTCTTCTTACAATCCCTATTCAGATGCATAAATTTATACCATATCTGTTATAACATGGCTGTGCTGAAAGACTGGTTTAAAGCCATGACCAAACCAACCTTTGACCATGAGGAACGTTGGACACTGTTGAGAGATCACATCTCCAACCTCTGCATGAGGCCAACAGTTCACATCATCCCATAATGCACTGCAGCCTGCAGGGGTTACATAAAGTGAAATGATGTTGGCATTAATATTATTTTACTTTAAGCATTAAGTACACAGAACGGTTCCCATTTGGCAGATGAACTTTGTTTCTCTTCGACATCTAAGTTCATAGGTCAAGGACGAGAAATAAACAACATCTTCCTTCATAATGATGAGAGATAAACAAAATGTTTTTGCCCATAATGTTTACAGGAAATATCATAATCTCTACATCAGCCGAAAATATCTTACAACTGGGTCTCCAAAACT
The DNA here is from genome assembly GCA_030347435.1 of Clarias fuscus. NCBI lineage: Eukaryota > Metazoa > Chordata > Actinopteri > Siluriformes > Clariidae > Clarias > Clarias fuscus. The sequence goes on along the minus strand of CM059209.1, from coordinate 24,751,937 downwards.
CCTCTGCACCTCTTCCGTTCACTTTAATAGTTAGCCCTAAACATGCACATCATGTACAATAATGTGATAATAGATAATATGATCTAAATGGTCTCCTCATTTGTAGTTGCTGTAATTGAGTAAGCCAGTCAGGAGATATAATCAGTCAGAAGAAATCAGGAACTGCAAACACAAACGCACGCATACACAGCATATCAATCACAAGAGAGGAGCCATTCCCATGCTGATTAATGTTTTCCTTTTAAGACAGCAGACATTAAGGATTCAGCCTTTCTCTTTTGTGCTGCAACATCTTGGTCTGCTGATGAATGTCAACATAGGCCACATGTTATTGTAAGTGCGTTTCACACAGGTTGAAACAAATGTGGATCTCACTGTCTTAGATAATATATTTTATGATTGAGTATACCAGAGAGAGTCCTGTATTGCATTTCAGTGTTATCTTAATGTCAGTGTACTGACAGGATGGAATTTATGGTGCGTGTGCAACCCTGCTGTTACTGACAGTCTTAGTAAGCAATCATACAGGTCTAAATGTTGAGCATCACATTATGCAGACCATTATCTAAAAATATCCACTGTTAACATTGAAGATAAAGTGCACTAACACAGAATAAATGTCCTTGGTTAAGGAAGTATGGGACTCAGGGCTGCTTCTGAGGTTGTGTACGAGAACTGGTTGAGGTGGACGAGGCTACATGTTTAATGTGATAACAAGCCACGCTGTATTGTTGTGGTTCATGGTATTCATTATATTCTCTATTATGTCAGGTTATATATTCCAACGATTATTCCAAAATACGATGTTTGCTCATTGACATGTACACTCATACAAAAGCAAAAGGATATGAAAATATATTGAGTGCACCATTGTGGATGGTAATATATACTGTATAAGCCCATGTAGTTTGCCCATCCTTTGGCCCAAACATTTTGGGTCCTATTAGGAGCAATTAAACAGTAAAAATAAGTGACATAAGTGAATATGAATTACCTGTGGAGTTAGTATGTGTAATGTTGTTTTGGTGGATGATGTTTTTGCAGTTCTCCTCTTCCTCAAGCCACAAATACTCCGGATCACACTCTAAAGGGATTGATTTTACCTGCAGGCTCAAAAACAATTATTTGTGTTAGACTACTATAAACTCAGTCACAATGCATTTTAAAACAAATTAGCACTGGATCATAACACATTTAAAATATTTTGGACATGTTTTCTTGTGGCTGTCAGATTGCATATATCTTACAGTAGATGTCACCAGGGTGCATATACAACAGGGTTAGTTTTAATTACAAACATTGCTTTTGCAATAACCCTTTGCAAAATCAAGTACAAAAACATACCAGCCCGCAGGGCGAAAAAAATCACAATCAAACTACAGTAGTAGACAAAACAGTAGAAATAAGGTATATAACAAATATAAGAATGAATTACAATGCAATGAAAGTTAAGCAATGAACAATGCTATTCAAAATATACTTTTACATACAAAAGTATAAAAATAAACATTCATGATAATAATGACAAGATGTTTAAATCGAGTCAGGCCGTACAGTATGTATCTTTCTTTTGTGTCACCTGTGTGTGTTTGGATATTAGCAATGGAATCATCACAATTACAGTTCTACACAGCAAATGTGGACTTGCTTCTAAATGCATTTACCCAGCCAGTATCTCGTGGTTTGTTTCAGGAATGGTTTGGGATGCTGTCTTTGGATTTGTATTTTATTTTATTTTATTTATTTATTTTTTACATTTTTCAAAAATATTCAGGTGTCATTTTTAAAACAGTGGGGGGAAAAGTGGAACTATGCTAAACACGTGGACTATAGTAACCAGGCTTTACCTGGTCATGATCTGAATAAGACTTCATAACGTATACATGCTGCTTTGAGGCATTAGACACACTCTGAATTACAATATTAACACAGTTATAAATGTTAATTAATTAATATTATCTAAAGAATATTTAGTTTAATCACACACACACACACACACACACACACACACATACATATATATAAGTTTTTTTTTTTTTTTAGTTTTTTCTTTTTTCTTTTTTTAAATAAACTCTACAAAACATTTGTATAAATAACTCACGTGTGAGGATGAGACGGTGAGGAGAGCCGCAAGTGCAGCTTGGTGGATCTCTGAAAGCTTCATTGTGCTGCAGTTGAAGTCACGCTCTCTCCCGCACCTGGCGCACACGCGTTAAGCTTCCCGCCTTTTACCAGCACGCATCTCTCCTCAAAGACGCATTTGCACATTTCTAGGTTTGTAACACGCATGGCTCCACATGGATCCGAAAAAAAAAATCACAGCTTCACACTAACAGAATTCACTCGATTGTGCTAAAGTTTCTCTTCCAACTATCTCTTTAAAGCCTGCAACATGAAACGTGATCACTCGGATAAGACGTCGACCCAACTCCTGTATTATATGACTGATTGGAGGATCGTGTTACATACTGTACAGTACACGAAGTCAAGTCATGTGAAAATATGGTATTTCTTAGTACCTTTCACTCCCTCGCCCCCTCCCAAACGGAAAAAAAAACCGTTGGTCACACTGATTCATATTAGTTTCCGACTTCCCCAAACATCCTTCATCATTTATGTGACCTTGCAAGACCAGAAAAGCAATCATCCTTAATAAATCTATTATTGCTAACCTTGTATTGTGCTCTGCAAGGCGGCATGAAAGTAATGCTCTTCACTATGGATTAAATCATCCTCTCTGTGTCTCTAAACAGCTTCTCTCATTTGGTGAAAACTGAGATTTCTTTGTATGTGGGAGAGTGTTCAGGTTTAACGTTGAAACCTCAGACATTTGAACCACAGTTACTGTTCCTTTGTAAAAGCTCTAACATTCATTCATTCATTTATAACTGGGGTGAGATTTGTCTTTGGAACAGCTTCATCTGCAACTTAAAGCTCTGAAATGATGCAAGTCATGTTGATGTGGAAAGACAAGCAAGTCCACAGACACACAGACCAATTTTTTTTATTATCCTTCTCTGATGACAATATTAGTTCCACATTGCTTTATGTTGTATTAATCGGGTCAAGGTTACAGGCAGTCAGTGAGCCAAAGGCAGAACAGGAATCCCATAAGAGAAACAGATAGCAGGTTTGCAGTGTAGCAAAACGTACATGCTTCTATGTCTTTATTTTATAGAAGGGTAATTATCAGAAGAATCACTATCTCTGTTGCAAAAAACAGATTTAATAAAATTATTTAATTCAAGCTTGACGTGTAAAGAACTCAGACAGACGAAGAACAGTTAGTTTTCCATTTAGCAGTTCTAATTTCATTCATTCATTCATTCATTCATTCATTCATTTACTCACTCACTCATGACAGACATTTAACTTTTGTTCTGGGTTTTTGAACACTGACCAAATGGTGTGAGATGTCAGGTTGCAGAGATGATGACAATATGTTTAAATCGAGTCAGGCGGTACAGTATGTATCTTTCTTTTGTGTCACCTGTGTGTGTTTGGATATTAGCAATGGAATCATCACAATTACAGTTCTACACAGCAAATGTGGACTTGCTTCTAAATGCATTTATCCAGCCAGTATCTCATGGTTTGTTTCAGGAATGGTTTGGGATGCTGTCTTGCTGTCAGGTTGCAGAGATCCCAGTCCTCTGGAAGAAATCATCTCACCTACTGGAGAAAATCAGAGAACCCAGAGGAAACCCACATACACATAGCAGATGTGAAATTTCACACTCAGGACTGAATCAGGGATTCTTGAGCAGTAAGGTACAGTAGCAACACCACCTGTTGTAACCTGTTTTCATGATATATAAACAAATCTAAATAGTTGAATATTTTGCATCCTATTTCTCTAATGCAATATTATTCTCTCAACTCAACAACTAAATAATTTGTAATATTCTCCAACATTCTTACTGACATCTTTTCTGACACTGTTCTAACCTTGCAGCTTCAGTCTGAGTTTCGATTTGGGTTTTGCATGTCTTTATGAGTTTTCTCCCACCTCCGATAAAAGCATGCTGGAAGGCATTGGCCATGCTGACTTGCTCATTAATGTGTATGTTTGTACATATAGTGCACTGTGATAGACTGGTATCACATCTAGAGAATATTTTAACCCTGCAACCCAGATCAGGGAAATTTACTTTTACTAATCAATAAAACAGGTTTATAATTGTGACCAGACTGCATTCTGTTTATTTGACTCATTCATTTTCTAGCCAAGTCATGTACCTACAGTAGCCCTCCCAGGAGGCAGTAGCATCCATCAAAAAAAATACAAGTAATTACAGTTTGCATGTATTTTAGGAATATAATTAAAGGGCCAAAGCTGTATTGTATAAGCCTTATGTTGGGTGACACATACTCATATTATAGTGATAATATTTGTTTTGTGAAACCTCAATAGAAAAACTAATTAAATATTTTTGTTAATTTTAATGTAATTATTTTTTTAATTCATTACCTTTTTATAATCAAACTAATTACTTAATGAAAGTAAATTAAGCATTTACCCATTGCAATTAGATTTAGATACTTTCTATTAATATATTAGTATCATTTTCTTTACTCATTGTATCTACAGTACGCTACTGGAGAGGAAGTTCTCTTTCTGTCATTGTTCCATCTCCCTCTGTAAACAGTATAGGGATTAACAGATAAAGCTTATTGCTGTTCAGGCTCCTCCCCACTAACCAACACAAACACATGAAACTGATTGCGTACATGTGTGTTACACATAAGAGGTATGTAAAAGACAGAAAAATGAGGTGCTCTATCAAATAACATATCTGATGTTATTCCGTTTCTGTCGTGAATTTCTCTATACAGTAGCTATTGCAGCTACTTTTGTGTGGAATAAGAACAGGACACGCATCTAGGATCTGTCTGTATCTCAATCTTACTGGTGTAGTAGAGTGACTATATAAAGCTCACTTCAACATGTATCTTTGTGATTGATAAATTATCTTTTTAGGGACCTAATAATAGTCAATTTGCAACAGAAAAGTGTGTGTGTGTGTGTGTGTGTGTGTGTGTGTGTGTGTGTGTGTGTGTGTGTGTGTGTGTGTGTGTGTGTGTGTGTGTGTGTGTGTGTGTGTCAAGATTCAAGATTAAATTTCAGGACTCGATGTCACTAATCACCAGGACAAATTCATTGCTCTATGAAGATCTATCCCTCTTTCTCTTGCTTTCACAGGCACTCTCTGACGGATGGTTGATTAGTGTGTGCACTATAAACTGCACTATTTATAGTTAAGACAAACAGAAGGCACCACTCATGCACCCAGACTGGTTCGTGTGATAATGAACATGTTTTAGAAAACTGATCACAGTGCAAGAAAATGTTAACAAATTTGAAATTTGAACAAAATCAACCATTGTTATAACATCACTGCTCTAGGATAATACAGAGGTTACTTGCTAACAACAGCTAAAGGAAAATGAGTCTTATAATTGTTTAGCATACACACGTTGAAAAATAAAAAAAACACTTTGTGTGCAATAACAAGGGAATCAAATGTCAAACAATATGACGTAAGTAGCTGGGTAAATGCTTTTATCATTAGGCAGCACTGACTAAATTGTTTTTCTCATATCAGTAAAACAGTTCTCATATCAGTAAAAACAAACAAAAAAAAAAACATTAAATGGTGTCCTTGTTTAAGTATTGTTCGGCAAAGCCCTGCATCAGTGCAGATTCTGTAGTGGTATCTATGCCCCAGGTGATACACCCATAAAGACACATAGAAAGAAAAAATAATCCAGTGTCCACATGCTTATAATAAAACAAGGTGTCATCTTTCAGCATACTATATGGAATCTACGATAAAGTATAAGGATATATATTTTAAAGTTCCAATGTCATATGTTCATACATTTAGTCTTCACACAAATATTCACTAATTTGATCCAAGCATTTGTTCTGCAATCTGTTGAAAAGCTAAAACAATAATGAATTTTATTATACATAATATTCACTCACTCATTCATTTACTCATCATCTATACTACATTATCCTGTATACAGGGGGTCTCCAGCCTATCCCAGGAGACTTAGGGCACAAGACATGGTACACCCTGTTTTGGGCACACACATCACACTCTCATACTCATTCACACACTATGGGTCTTATGCACTGTGGGAGGAAACTGGAGTACCCAGAGGAAACCGACCAAGCACAGTGAGAACATGCAAACTCCATGCACATAGACCCGAGGCAGGACTGGAACCTGGAACCTGGAGGTGCAAGGCAACAGTGACAACCACTAAGCCACTGGGCCGCCTACATAATAAATTAATATAATTACATGTAATGCTATGAAATGTTAAAAAGTTAAGTAAAAACACATTACTACTGTCATATTTATGGCATTATACAGAATAATGTTGATTACATTCAGATCACTTAGATTTTAAAAAGTTTTATTTTGGTAGGTGGGCTCACACCTCCAGGGTTGAAAGGGTCTGGGGTACACTCCTCCCTGGAGATATATTCGCCATTTCTGTGGTATTTACTTATGGGGTCAGGTTGCCAGATTAACACCTGATAAAGTGATGGCAAGATATGAAAAGTTACAATATTTTGATTTGGTCTTAAACAAGGACTACTTCATTAGCATTGAGTTATTAAACAAAATGAGATTCAGGGGGCAGCCCCAAAACTGTGTATCATAAAACTAACAATAGTACAGTGATATAAAACATTATATGACATAAATTAACATAATCATTTAAACTGACATAAAACTGTGTGGGAAGAAATGTGTGAGAAGAAATTGGGAAATGCCCCTTACGTGTGTATTAATCTACCACAAAAGCATTAATCAAGTGCTCCTTATCAGATGTATGACAGGTGAAACCTAGGACCAGCTTATACACACATCGATGGGAAAGAGTAGGTCTACCATGTTTCTTATTTCCTCATTCCACTGCACTGAGTAGTTCATACTCTTTTTCAGTTCCAGTATAAATTAATGAATTACTTCTCTGCAGACTAGTTAGAGTGTTATTTATTTTGAACATATCAATGGTTTCACACTGGTTCACACGGGTGGGGTAAAATGCTCACATATACACACGTGGACAAAATTGTTGGTACCCTTCGGTCAATAGAAAAACTCACAATGGTCACAGAAATAACTTTAATCTGACAAAAGTAATAATAAATAAGAATTCTATGAATGTTAATCAATGAAAGTCAGACATTGCTTTTCAACCATGCTTCAACGGAATTATTAAAAAAAATGAACTCCTTGAAGTTCATGGAACAGGTCTGGACAAAAATGATGGTACCCCTAACTTAATAGTTTGTTGCACAACCTTTAGAGGCAATCACTGCAATGAAACGATTCCTGTAACTGTCAATGAGACTTCTGCACCTCTCTGCAGGTATTTTGGCCCACTCCTCATGAGCAAGCTGCTCCAGTTGTTTCCGGTTTGAAGGGTGCCTTTTCCAGACAGCATGTTTCAGCTCCTTCCAAAGATGCTCAATAGGATTGAGGTCAGGGCTCATAGAAGGCCACTTTAGAATAGTCCAATGTTTTCCTCTTAGCCATTCTTGGGTGTTTTTAGCTGTGTTTGGGGTCATTGTCCTGTTGCAAGACCCATGACCTGCGACTGAGACCCAGCTTTCTGACACAGGCCAGCACATTTTTTTCTAGAATCCCTTGATAGTCTTGAGATTTCATTGTACCGTGCACAGATTCAAGACACCCTGTGCCAGATGCAGCAAAGCAGCCCCAGAACATAACAGAGCCTCCTCCATGTTTCACAGTAGGGACAGTGTTCTTTTCTTGATATGCTTCATTTTTCCGTCTGTGAACATAGAGCTGATGTGCCTTGGCAAAAAGTTCCATTTTTGTCTCATCTGTCCATAGGACATTCTCCCAGAAGCTTTGTGGCTTGTCAACATGTAGTTTGGCATATTCCAGTCTGGCTTTTTTATGATTTGTTTTCAACAATGGTGTCCTCCTTGGTCGTCTCCCATGTAGTCCACTTTGGCTCAAACAACGACGGATGGTGCGATCTGACACTGATGTTCCTTGAGCATGAAGTTCACCTTGGATCTCTTTAGAAGTCTTTCTGGGCTCTTTTGTTACCATTCGGATTATCCGCCTCTTTGATTTGTCATCAATTTTCCTCCTGCGGCCACGTCCAGGGAGGTTGGCTACAGTCCCATGGATCTTAAATTTCTGAATAATATGTGCAACTGTAGTCACAGGAACATCTAGCTGCTTGGAAATGGTCTTATAGCCTTTACCTTTAACATGCTTGTCTATAATTTTCTTTCGAATCTCCTGAGACAACTCTTTCCTTTGCTTCCTCTGGTCCATGTTGAGTGTGGTACATACCATGTCACCAAACAACACAGTGACTACCTGGAGCCCTATATATAGGCCCACTGACTGATTACAAGATTGTAGACACCTGTGATGCTAATTAGTGGACACACCTTGTCCCTTTGGTCACATTATTTTCAGTATTTTCTAGGGGTACCATCATTTTTGTCCAGGCCTGTTGGCGTGTTGGCCTGTTGAGTTTATTTTTTTAAATAATTCTGTTGAAGCATGGTTGAAAAGCAATGTCTGACTTTCATTGAATTCATAGAATTTTTTTAAATTATTACTTTTGTCAGATTAAAGTTATTTATGTGACCATTGTGAGTTTTTCTTTCATTGACCGAAAGGTACCAACACTTTTGTCCACATGTGTAAGCTGTAATACTACACACACGCACGCCCTGTGAAACTATGCTGTATTGACGGGCACCAACATATTAGGAGCAAATCCTGTAGGTGCTGTAAAGTGCAAGGTGGGCATTCATAGATCAGATTTGTTAATCCAGCACATCCCACAGATGTTCAATTAGTGTAAGATTGATCAACAACTTGTTGTGTTCTTCAAACCATTTATAAAATAAGGGAATCAGTGAATGTGATTGACATCTGCACTGCATTATTCTGTTGTAAGAGGCCACTTGCATCAGGGAATATGTGGTCTACTTCAATTTCTGGTAGGTGTTATGTGTCAAAGTAACATCCACATGAACGACAGAACCCAGAGTTTTACAGCAGAATATTGGTCAGAGCATCACACTGTATTCACTGACATGCCTTTCTCCCATAGTCCATCCTGGAGTCATTTATTGACCTGGTAATGTCACCTTTTCCCACTGCTTTATGGTTCAGTTCTGATATCCATGTGCCAATTGTAGGAGCTTTCAGCAGTGGAATAATCCTTATGCCTGCCCATTTTTTAGGCTTCTCACACATAGACTTTGACTGGTGTCAATCTAAGAAGATAATCAATGCTATTCACTTCACCTATCAGTGACTTTATTAGCATGGCTGATATTTATTTATTTATTTATTTATTCATATTTTCACACAGTTTTTGAAGGTCTTTAGCAGGTAGGTACATCTTGGCGAACCAACCCCAAATCTTCTATGGATGTACTGTAGGCTGCCAAAATCTTTGTTTCTTCAGATAATCCCAGACAGACTATAAAAATGTTACAAGCAGGGATGTGTGGGGCCAATCAATTACTTCCATGTCTCCTTGTGCTTCACTATGCTGAAGATACTTCTTAATGACATTGGCTAAATGTTTGTTGTGCTCCTGCAGACTAAATTTGGGGCCAGTAAGATGCTCCCTGATGGTATTGGATAGTAAATAAGAATCTGTCTGTATTTCTTAGCATTGAGGACATCATTATTTCTGACCAAATCACCAAGTCCATGTGCAGAATAGCAGCCTCAAACCTACGAGGAACATTCACCATGCTTCACTGTTGACTGCAGACGCTCATTATTGTACCACTCTCCAGCCCTTCTGCAAACAACCTGCCTCTTGCTACAGCTAAATATGTAGGAGCTTTCAGCAGCGGACTGGGGTCTGTTTGCTACTCACCCCATATACTGTACAACAAGCTGCAATGCCCTTTTTCAGAAAATTGTGTTACAGTAGCTCTTCTGTGAGAAGCAGGCTAGCTTTTGCTTTTCATGTGGATTAATGTGCTGTACAGTAGATACCACTGACTTTAACACCACACGTCTTTTAGTAGGAACTAATGATGTCATAACAGGAACACCCCAGAAGCCCTGTCATTTTGGAGATGCATTAACCCAGCTTTTTGCACATCACAGTGTTGCTCTTGTAAATTCTATCAGATCCGTATGCTTGCCCATTTTTCATGCTTCTCACACAGACATCAAGAACAGGTGTCGATATTTAAGGAGATAATCAATGTCATTTACCTCATCTGTTAGTGACTTTAATTGTATGGCTGATATTTCTTTCTTTATTTATTTATACTTCCACGCAGTTTTTAAAGGTCCTTTGAAGGTAGTTTGTTGCATCCTGGAGAATTTACCATAGATCTTCTGTGGATGTAGGCCTATCTCAAATCTTTGTTTCTTCAGGTAATCCCAGACAGACTAAACAATGTTGCAATCAGGGCTGTGTGGGGACTTTGCAAGCCAGTTCTTATGCTTTTTGCCTTAGCTAATGAGTTGCTTAGTCTTGTTCCCACGGGCCACTTCTAGCCAGACTTCTCCAACAGTAGATGGGTATACAGTACTTGGATTTTTAAAAAGCCATCCCTGAAATGGGCCAGCAATGCTAGAGAAGATTTTTTTTTTTTTTTAATATACCATAGATATCGAGTTTACAGAACTGAACCTTTGCTCTCGAGCTGTACAGCATTTGTGCCACATGATGTCACTGTTGGGCAAGAAATTCCCCAGAGCTTCGTTTATGGACTATTGGGGGAGGCAGCTCTAACAACCCCTTTTTTATATAACCGTTTTTTAGTATTATAGTGTGTTTGGTGTTTTATTTTATTCTATTACACCGTGTTAGGTGCACTAGCAGTGACTTTATTCAGTGATGAAAGCAATGAGAAGCAATGACAAAATGGCACAGGATCAGTGACCCTTTTCAGAGATGCACAAAAGCAGTGAAAAAGATTACACAGGAGCAGTGACTTTATTCAAAGAAGATCAAAAGCAGTAAAAAAAAAAAGTGTCTCAGGAGCAGTGACAAGCAGTGCCAAATTGACAGAGGAGCAGTGACATTTAAGACTTTAAGACAAGATCAAAAGCAGTGGAAAAAATGGCACTGAAGTACTTTATTGAAAGAAGATCAAACGCAGTAAAAAAAAAAAAAATGAGTCAGGAGCAGTGACAAGCAGTGAAAAGAAGGCACAGGAGCAGTGAATTTATTCAGAGAAGTTCAAAAGCAGTAAGAAAAAAAAAACATTAGCAGTGAGTTTATACAGAGGAGCAGTGACAAGCATTTTACAAAATGACACAGGAGCAGTGACTGTATTCAAAGATGTCCAGAAGCAGTGAGAGAAGTTTTTTTTTTATCCCCAGCCGCATTAACGGGTTCTCTTTGTGTCCTGCCTATTGTGTGTGGGCTGTATTCACTCGTCATTTTTGCTGGGGCGGAAAGTGCGAGCCCTGTGCAGCGTGGACGCGTTGAGAAAGCTGCGCAGTGTGTGAGAAAGGAGCGCAGGGGCGCCTACTGGCACTGACTCGGCCCATCGTGTCATGACTGGAATATGTAGCCTCTCTGCTGTCTTCCAGTGCAGAGCTAAAGAGCAAGTGTGTGCAGGCGGGGATCCGGAACAGAGGAGCGACTGTTGAGTGCAGCAGGACAGCTAGCGAGAAAAAGGGGGTGGATGGTAGGAGTCGCGGGATTCTGAGTTTTCACAGCAAAGCGGGACACGAGCAGCTTGCCCGGGAGGGAAACGATGTGGAAAGCAGAGGGACGGGGATGTGTTTTAGGGTTCGAGAAAGTGACATTTTAAGAGAGCGACCGATGAGAGTTGAGAACCGTGCTGAGGATCAAGGAGGAGCCGGGTGAGTGTCATAATTCGTGATTCATTCATTACAATCATTTCCCCATCAGTGGCAGGGTAGCTTTGTGACAGGACGGTAGCCTGCGCTCTGAACTGAGCTCACTCTTCTTGCCTGCCAGGTGCGCAGTCAGGAAGTGCGCGCGCGTGTGCGCACGCGCGTTTGCTTTTGGTTTTAGATTTACAGTATTTTTTGTTTTGCAGTCCAGGGGTTTGTGTAGGAGGCATGCAGCCGAGCAGAGGAATGGATGGAGATGTTCGTCAGGACGCACATCACAGCAGGACATCCCACAAACGGTAGGCTACAGAACTCATCACTAAATGTTGTGTTGTGTTTTTACTCTCATTGCCTGTAGTCTGTCAGTAAATTGTAGTCTAATGCACAGCCTCAGAGACTCCCAGCCAGGATATTTAGTTTCAGTTCTAAGCACACCTAAGCCAGGTAATCAGCTGTCTACAGCCACACAGTTTGCATTGGTGTGACCAAGTTCGACCCAGTCACCTTCCTCTAGTGGCAATAACGGAAGTGGCTAAGTCTGTATGTGTATGGTCCAAGCAGGCATACAATATGTAAGCAACAGTTGTTTGTCATCTATCAAACTACAAATAAGTCACAACTGATTTTATAACGAAGAAATCTAATGCTACAGTATGTTTTCAGATAAGAGCGGAAATTTTAGTGCATAGGTTAGCGTGGTTACCTTTCACCTACAGGGTTGAGGGGAAATCTCATCTTTGGTCTGTGTGTACAGTATGTGTGTATGGAGTTCATGTTCTCTGGGTCTCCTCTAAGCTTGGTGGGTTTCCTTGAGGTACTCCGGTTTCCTCACACAGTACATGCAGATTTGTCTAATTGGTGTTCCCAAATTGCCTGTAGAGTGTGAATGCACATGTGAATCCTAATCGAAGGTCCTACCATGTCTTAAATGGGAATTAATACAATGGTAGTCACCACTGGCCTTTACGGTCTCTAGTTGAACTACAGTGGTTCCTAGGTGGATGGATGGACAGATGCTGTGATATTGTGCTTGTGCCCTTATGCAGGGGGTCTCTAAATTCTGTGTGATAGAATCCAGCTCCCCATGTCCCTACACAGCAGTATGGAAGGTTAAAGAGGGAATGAATGTTTCCAAGTAATGAATATTGTGTCTGACATTGAGTCTGACAGGTTTGCTCACCTGTTTGTTCATCGGGCTCTATGATGACAGGCAGTAGTGTGATTCTGTGTTAGATGCTGCATTCTGTCTTTCTGGCCAATCACTCTTCAGATCTTCATCCTGGCCATATGGATCAGAAAAAAACTTCCATGGGGTGATTCAGTTTTAAAATTACCCGTAAATTCAGAGCACCCTTCAGTGAATCTAAACTTAATTTTTTCACTCTCATTGTCCTTTTACTATTTCATTGTAAATAATAAATAATTAATAGTAGATACTCAATAAAAAATATATATTATTATTGATGAAAAATGAATATTATCCTAAGTAACTAATCTATGAACTGGGATTTAATTTGTTGATACACATCCATCAATAGGCATGATGCAGGCATGATTCACTATTGTAAAAGATATTACAGATTGCAGTCACATGTCAACTGCGGTTTGTCTGCTGTGAGGAAATATCAATGACACAAGTCAGATATTGAAATACTAAACATACAGCAAAACAATGGAAAGAAACTACTGTACTATAGCAGAGAGTAATTACACCATCATATAATCTGCTAATTTATGTCCCTTGTCGGCTAGTCTGGTACCACCATTACCAGGTCTTTTTGTTTCACACACACACACACACACACACACACACACACACACACACACACACACACACACACACACACACACACACACAAAACTTGTCAGTGGGGTCATTAGCGTTCACAGATTATGCTTTAAAGTGATGTGCATGTTTGTTTTGCAACATTTATCTGGTGGTGTTGCTGTTTGTGACTTTTTAGCTCTAATTAACATCCTGGTTTGTACAGGCTTTTACACAACCTTTGACTTTCCCCTGTTTCCTGCCCCAAAGCAGAGCAAAGAGGGATCGTGGGAAACAGACCATATGGAAGAGAGGCAGAAATCGTGGTATTGCATCAAGTATAGTTCTTGTAATTTGTGTAGATTCAGGAAATTAAGCTTTAATTAAGCGTTCAAGGCACACACATCTTATCTAATCAAGAATTCTTTCTTTAAAGCTGGTTGGAAATTGTACCACTGCATGTTTATTCAAGTGAATCACATAAGACAGATCATATCTTTAGCATTCCAACAGACTCATTAAAGCCCAGGATGCTTTAGCTATATGAAGAGGAAATAAATTTAAAAGTGTGGAGCTGAAGTTGGCTGAATATAGGCTCAATATAAGCCGATAGGTTTGAAATTAGTGCTCAGGTTCAGCTTGCTGAAAATGAAAAAAGCTGTCAGCAGTCCAGTAGCTGGAAGCGTCTTTTCTGGGAGTGGCTGTCAAACGGCTGTCTTCATGAAGTTTATCCAGAAATACCAGAAATGCTATTTTAGTTTTGCTATCAGGCATATGAATTGTTAATTATATCTGATGTCAGATATATATATATCTGACTTTTTTAGTACAACCTATCCTCGTATTCTTTGTCTGTCATTCTCTATTTGTGCGTCTCTGTCCGTCCACTTTAATTCAAGTAAGTTGCAGAGTTTGAATGTTTTTGTAAGAGCATACTTTTGCTTCTAGAAATATCTGATGTTCATTATCAGGGGACTTCTTTTGGGAGAAAGGCATTTTGAAATACAACATGAGCCCAAACTGCAGTGGGATGATTGTGTAATATGGGCACAAAAGCATTGGTGACTCTGGAACTGCTATCCAGTGCTGACTGTGGTGAAACTGTGTGGAAATCCAAACAACCATAGTCATTCAGCTGTGTCTGTGCTGCACTACCCTACACACACTACTTTCAGTGCTGCCTTTTGATGACTGGGTTTTCTAAAACCGTGAAAGATTATCTACCGTACCGTCACTTACTGTATATAAGTCCAGCGTGTGAAATTTCAGGTGTTGGAGAGGAGTCTGGGAATGAAATGTATTTTGCACTGCTGGAGTTGGCAGGCTATCCCTTCTCGACAGCTGGTCTTGGAATTTGCCGATGAGATAGCCAGAATTGTGGGTTATTGTTCACCTATGATGTCATTTATTCTTTTACTCAATACCAAAAGATCACCATGGACACAGTTATTTGTAAACGACTGCACTGGGCATTGGGTTACTGTGAATTCTGGACAGTGCTTTCATTCTTTTCATTTTTTTGCACTTTACTTTTTTTTTAATCTCCAGTCCTTCACACATAATCTATAATTCAGTTACAATAGATGTCCTAATTACTGTGAATGTGAACTATATGCAATTATTGTCAATTATTTTTGACAGTGATAGGTGAGACAGCTGACGCCTACTCTCTTCTGCTTTTTGAACAGGTGTCATGCAATGTAAATAGATTTGCTTAGTGTTAAGACAAAAGATGAATAAAGTCAATTACTGCGTCTTGCTAATGTCGTCAATCAGCACGAATTAGGGCATTGCCACTTTCGTGTTTGTAGTTTCACATTAGGGCTTCTATGCTGTCATCCTATTGGTATCCTATGATTCCTGGCCAGGGTTGATTCCCATCTCTGTGTGCATGGATTTTGCATGTTCTCCTCATGCTTGGAGGGTTTCCTCCGGGCACTCCGGTTTCCTCCCACAGCTCAAAGAGGTAGGTTAGGTTAATTGGCGTTCCCAAATTGGCCATAGTTTGTGAATGAGTGTATGTATGTGCCCTGCAATGGATTGGTCCAGGGTGTACCCCGCCTTGTGCCCTAAGTCTACTGGGATAGGCTCCAGGCCCCCCGTGGCCCTGAATACAGGATTACGCGGTAGAGATGGTGAGTGAGAATTATTTTAGCATTTTGTTAAGAATCAAGAAATTTAAACCTAGCTTTACTGAATACTTTTACTTTGCTCCACCTGTCTGTAAATGGGTTGGACCGTGATATATACACAATGTCCCCATACATCCAACCATTCGAGTTATGGACGTTCAAAGATACAAACATGCATGTTCAATCACAATAAGAATCGCCAAGCAATAATGATGAGACAAAAGTGAAAATAATTAGGAGAATGGAGCGAGGTGAAAAGATGGCAGACCTTGCTTGCTCTTTTAACATGAATTGTTCAACTATTGACACGAATCTAAAGAACACTGCACACTGTAATTGTGTTAGTATCCTACCTAACCTAGGGAGCTAGACTAGGCTTTTTGTGGTAAAATTATTTTTGCTCACTGCCTGCTAGGATCTTCCTGTTAGTAGTGTTAGTATGATTTTCTGTATGTCTGGGTATGCTGTTAGAAATATAGAACCCTTAACCTTAAAAAAAAAAAGAAGAGCCCTTAAAGCCTAGTTGTTAGAAATGTAAAATTGTTTTATAATCCCGTAAGGGCTTCCATCCACAAGTAAGAAACATTTAAGTTAGAAAATTGGTTAGGTTTTTGTTTATCTGACGTGTCTGCAGGCCTTTATTGTGTACTAAAATAATTGAGTATTGTGGAAAATTAATTTTCCGATCATAAAATATCCCCAGGAGTTCTGCATAATGCTCATTCTGTCTGCACGTGCCATACATCTACAGTACATACCACATGTCATGACTCCTCCACATACCACACAGACATGCACATGCACTTTTCCCCTCCCATCCCTCTCTCTCTTCTCAATAGCCCCATTTAACACTACTAGGTCTGGTACTGTTTTGCTGAGGTCTGAAGGAAAACATTTCCATGAACCCTAATGGAGCCTAAAAGAGCATAAGTACATATCTATTCTTCTGTCCTGCTCAAGGTGTTGAGACGCAATATGTTTTTAAATGTTGTTCAGTCTGTGCAGAACTACAAAGTTCTGAATAACTTAAAGAATATAGGGAAGCTGTTTAAAGTTAATGGGATGTTTTAAGGCGATCATAGATGTTCATTAGGGAATATAAGGTGTAAGGGAGAAAATGAGGTGACGGTGCAGAGTAGACCTAAAGAGCATTGCACATGGCCTGGATGGAAATTATAGGGGTTCAGAGAAACACATAGCTAATAACTACACTTTTGAAGGTGCCATGTGTGATTTTAGCATGTGTGAATTCCTGAGTGTGTGACGTGTGTTTTCCTGCAACAGTGCTAAAGGCCGTGATTTATCTCTCTTGTGTATCTATAAAACCAGCCTAGGAGGAAACGCACACATGCCTAGCCGCACATGTTCTCTAAACACATGGAGACCCGATTCTGACACGCACTCAATGCTTTAAGAATTATACACACCCATTAAAACAAACAAACATGCCGGCATGAAATGATGCATCAGTTAAGCATGTTTGGAATGGCTACAGTACAAGCGCCTGAGGTGAACCTGAAAAAGAAAACAAGGTTTCTAGTGAATACATACAGTAGTTATGTATGTTATTCTACAGTACATTACATTCTTCTGCTGTCTCATGACATGCTGATTTGAATAACTCAGGAGTACAGGTACTATATTCCTGTTAATAGTTTTGATTACAATATGCCAGTAAAATAGTAGTGCTACATTAAAATCACCTACAATAATATTGAAATTATAGTTTAATTAAATGTACAGTCACCTAAAGGATTATTAGGAACACCATACTAATACAGTGTTTGACCCCCTTTCGCCTTCAGAACTGCCTTAATTCTACATGGCATTGATTCAACAAGGTGCTGAAAGCATTCTTTAGAAACGTTGGCCCATATTGATAGGATAGCATCTTGCAGTTGATGGAGATTTGTGGGAGGCACATCCAGGGCATGAAGCTCCCGTTCCACCACATCCCAAAGATGCTCTATTGGGTTCAGATCTGGTGACTGTGGGGGCCATTTTAGTACAGTGAACTCATTGTCATGTTCAAGAAACCAATTTGAAATGATTCGAGCTTTGTGACATGGTGCATTATCCTGCTGGAAGTAGCCATCAGAGGACTGGTACATGGTGGTCATAAAGGGATGGACATGGTCAGAAACAATGCTCAGGTAGGCCGTGGCATTTAAACGATGCCCAATTGGCACTAAGGGGCCTAAAGTGTGCCAAGAAAAAATCCCCCACACCATTACACCACCACCACCAGCCTGCACAGTGGTAACAAGCCATGATGGATCCATGTTCTCATTCTGTTTATGCCAAATTCTGACTCTAACATTTGAATGTCTCAACAGAAATCGAGACTCATCAGACCAGGCAACATGTTTCCAGTCTTCAACTGTCCAATTTTGGTGCGCTCGTGCAAATTGTAGCCTCTTCTTCCTATTTGTAGTGGAGATGAGTGGTACCCGGTGGGGTCTTCTGCTGTTGTAGCCCATCCGCCTCAAGGTTGTGGCTTCACAAATGCTTTGCTGCATACAGTACCTCGGTTGTAACGAGTGCTTATTTCAGTCAAAGTTGCTCTTCTATCAGCTTGAATCAGTCGGCCCATTCTCCTCTGACCTCCAGCATCAACAAGTCATTTTCGCCCACAGGACTGCCGCATACTGGATGTTTTTCCCTTTTCACACCTTCTTTGTAAACCCTAGAAATGGTTGTGCGTGAAAATCCCAGTAACTGAGCAGATTGTGAAATACTCAGACCGGCCCGTCTGGCACCAACAACCATGCCACGCTCAAAATAGCTTAAATCACCTTTCTTTCCCATTCTGACATTCAGTTTGGAGTTCAGGAGATTGTCTTGACCAGGACCACACCCCTAAATGCATTGAAGCAACAGCCTATGATTGGTTGATTAGATAATTGCATTAATGAGAAATTGAACAGGTGTTCCTAATAATCCTTTAGGTGAGTGTATATTAAAATAATGGCCTTAGAATTACAGAAAAAAATAACAATTGCAGATCTACTTAATAGGATAATTTTCAATTAAGGGAATGCACCTCAAGTGGTATGTCATTCCATCACAGGGCAGGAAGCACACCCATTTACACACTGTTTCACACCTAGGGGAATTCTAGCATACTGACCTACCTGAATGTTATGGGAGGTGAGAGGAAATCTAGAATGTGGATAAAGCCTGTGTTGATACAAGGAGGAAATGAGAATCTCCACACATACAGTACAGCAGTGCAAGCTGATGACCCTGGAGCAATATGGACTGGAAAGTCACCACCTGATACAATACTATCAGGATACCTACTACTGTAGGTGCTGATTTGATGAATATTGTGATTTTGTAAGTATCACAATTTTTTAAATATCCCAATTTGATGTTACATTTTTTCTGATTTTGTTACAATTTTAAGGCATTAGCTTTATAAAGCAGCTTCACAACTGAATTAAACATGAGAAATTATAGCCCATTCCTTATAGTAGTTGTTACCAGTTAAAAAAAACAAAGGGCAGCATTTAAATAATGCAAAATTACTTCAAATACATGACATGAGTTTAAACTGTAAGTTAAAATTCATGTTACTGGCATCCACATATAGATAGTATTTCTAAACAAACTTAGCAATAGAGCTAAGAGCCTGTAGAGCCTGTAGAGCCTGTAGAATTCTAAAGAAACAGCAACATTTTACCACTTTTTATTTCTTTCAATTCTTAGAATATGTGCAAACCCATCATTAAAGCTAAATGTAATTACTTTGGACTTTCCATATTAAAACATAAAACATTTTGTGCTTTTTAAAAAAAAAAATTTTTTTTTACTACATAATTCCATACATATTCTTTCCTAGTTTGGAAATGTTCTGTATTATTGTACAAATGTAAAAAAAAATTAAAAAAAAAAACTAAGAAAAACCAATGAAGGAGAATTCAGAAGGACCTGTATGTCCAAACTTTATATAAATATATATAAATGTTGTTTTAGGACAAAAAGCCAAGTAGGCTACTAGTGAGGGGTCGATTCTTTTTTTTTTCTTCGTTCAACTTGCCAATGTATGGGAATAGTACAGTGTACCACCTGTAGGATTCTAAAGAAATGGCAACATTTTACCGCTTTGTGTTTATTTCTTTCAACGTTTGGTGAAGGAATCCAAAATATACAATAATCTCCTTTGAACCGGAGATATTGAGATGTGTCTGCTACTTATGCTCTGTGAAGCCTTCATAATTCTGTGATTTTTTTGAGGCTGGTGACTCTAAATGAACTTCTCCTCTGCACCCGAGGTAAGTTTTGGTCTTCCTTTCCTGGTATGGTCTTCATGAGAACCAGTTACATTACTGTGTTTGATTGGTTTTGCAAATGCATTTGACAATACTTTTCTTGCAAAGAAAACAAAATTACAAAAAGAAAGAAATAACAAAATTATTGTTAAATAACACAGAATATTACTTATATTTAAATTTCTTCAAAGTAATCACCTTTTGCTGCAGTTCCTTCACTCTTCAGTCTGATCATCCCAATCAACTCTATTTTAATTAGATTGGGTGATTGTGGAGGCCAGATCATCTGAAGCAGAACTCCATCATTTTCCTTCTTAGACAAATATGGCTATAGGCTCCAAGATTCATCCATGAAGGCCAGTCTAACTTATTTTCCTTTGAAAAGGGGATGTTGAAATATGCCTCTCTGATACTCTGATTGACGTATATAACCCATAATCTAAGGTACTGTAAATTGGCAGTTTCTGAGGCTGGTCACTCTACTAAGCTATAGATTTTTTGGATTAACTGACCGTCATTTCTTAAAGAAATGATGGACTGTCTTTATTTAATTGAGTGTTTTTTGTCATAATATGGGTTTGTGCAGTAGTAGCACTAATATGGCTATTGACTCTGTACCCACCCTTCCTCTGCACAAGACAACTGATGGTCTAAAGCACATTAAGGAGGCAAGAATTGCCTCACAAATTAACTCTTGACAAGGCACACCTGTGAACTGAAAACCGTTCCAGTTGACTGCCTTATGAATCTGATGAGAGAATGCCATGTGTGCCAACCTCTCATTAAAGCTAAATGTAACTGCTTTGGACTTTCCATATTAAAATATAAAACATATTGTGGCTTAACACTTTCTTGCTTACTACATAATTCCATACATACTCTTATATGTTGAATATGTTCAGTATTATTGTACAAAGCAGAAAAAAAACTAAGAAAAAACACTGAAGGAGAAGGTATGTCCAAACTTTTGACTATATATTTATATATAAATGGTTGAATAGTGTTTTAAGACAAAAAGCTAAGTGCTAGTGAGGGGACGAATTATTTATTTATTTTTCTCATTTTTTTGTTGTTGTTTTTTTTTTTTTTTTGAAGCAACTAAGCATGTGATCTGCTACTAGCTGCTGTTTTTTGGCACATATCTCCGCTCAGACAATGCACCTTTGTCTTTAAATAAAGCATGCTGTGTAATAGCTATAATTATGACTCCAGACAAAATTCCTTTTTCTACATTTATGTAAATGTTGGCTCTTTAATCACATACATTTATTTCCACATGTTCACACACATTAGTGACGGACACACAGTTGTAGTTAGGCATGTGTTTGTTGGGAGCCTTTAGTGTAGTGAAACTCCTAATCGCAGCCGGCTTATCTTATAAACAGTACATGATATTCAAGTACATTTCTGATTGGAACCAGATCCTTGCAGCTTCGTTATCTTAAAGCCTTGTCAAAAACTCTGACTAGTATCCAGAGAGAGAGAGAGAGACCGGCCTTGGCTTGTTGTATCTGTGTCTGTGCATGTGCTGGGAACTTTGTGTTCAGAACATATTGGGCCCAGGAGAAGCCATGGGTGAATGACAGGGTGGCTGTCCCACCAGGGAGAGACCTTTTCTTAACCTTTTGCCGGATGCTACATTGAAATTGTAAATTCATTGAAACTTCCTGTTTAAATGAACATGAATATGAACAGAGCTCTCTGGGGTAGCGATGTTAAAGTTTGATATTGTATTCATAGCCAACAAATGGAAGCCTTAATTTAAGGCTTACACTACAAAATACATAACTTCAGAATCAGAGTGTAATGTCCTCTGACTGCACTTTTGTAAAGTGAATCTCTGTTTGAAATTATATAATAAATTCGTTCACAGATGCCAATTTTTCCTGCCTAACACAATTTGCCCCTTCAGTGAACTCTATTTGCAACTTTTGCTGTACTGTAAATCCCATGTATTGCTTTGAAAATCCGAACAACCTTAGATCTCTGCCCTCACTGCTCTAATTTCTGTTGCATTGTCGTGTGCATTTTGTAATCTGTCTGAGATGGTTATCTTCTTCTGTGACCAAGTGAGAAAGTGCTAGTGGGGTTTGAGTGGGGCAGCAGAGGGGTGCAGTGTGGGAAAAACATTTTGTTTTTGTTTTAATCAGGCACGGATGCACAGAGGACATAGTGCTCCCTCTCTCTCTTTCTCTCGCGCGCACTCTGTCTCTTTCTCTCCCCCACTACACACAAACACACACCGAGTTACTGGAGTAATGGTCTTCCCAGACCTTTCCTAAGAAGCCTCTGTTTACTGTTAGTGACCTCTCTTACAATATTACCAGCTGTGGCCCTGGCTCTGGGCTTTGTCTTTCCACTGGGAATAACTCGCGTTCTCTGTCTTCATTGCACATGCTCCTCTGCTGTCTTGCCTCCTGTCAAATATCCTACCTTATACCAATACGTCTGAAGGCCTCAAAGCACACCTGTTTTAAACTCAAATCAACTGAAACCTGCCTTACCATCTGACACTTTTCTGGCACTCATGAACGGTAAGACTTCACTTGGACGCAGAGAGAATTGCTTTTGTTTTAACATGCAGCCATGTTTTGCAATCCGAACAAGTATTATAGCGTTTTCATTTGTGGTCCGCATACCTTGCCGGCAGTTTTTGTCAGCACAGTGTGTTTTTAACAGTGCAGGCATTTTTGAAAGGAGACAGGAAAACTGGCAAGATCCACATTGTCCTGTAGACTGGGACAAGGGGGACTGGAAATTGACGAACAACAAAGAGATAGACCCCTCTCACCATGCAGCCGTGCTTTGCTCAAACTCTGCATAAGAGAGCTCCCACTGTGATCCCAAGGTCACGTCTTCCTGCCTTTATGCTTTCCCGCTCTCTATGCAGCACGCTGAATAAAACTTTCCACACTGCAAACAATGATTCAGAAGTCTAAATAGCCTGCTCTCTGAGGTACGCTAGACAGCCTGAGAGTTATTTTTTGTGTAAACGTCAATGAGATTATGGGTCATGTTTGAACATGCGGGTGTAATCTCCTCTTAAAGGATAAGGGTGTTAAGAGGATAAGAATTTTCTAGGCCTCTCCCTTTTTGGTTAATTGATTATTTCAGTAACATTTTTCCTTTGCTTGTATTGTTCTTTTTACAGCACATTCTCAACCAGAATTACAGTACGTCTGTATTTACTGAAAATTATGGCTTCACTTGAAAAACCAAGGTCCATATTACAATCTACAATATACAAAGTGAACAAAGGAAAAATGATAGATACTTAATTGTTACACTATCAGAGAGACAAGGACATTAGAGCATTAGGGGTTCTCTGTCTGTAGTGGTACTGTATACAGTATTAGGTAAATCCAATTGGATGAAGGTTACAGTATACAGATACGGCTATAACTTTTTTTTTTTTTTTTACTTGTTTGCAGTATATGGAATAAAGCGAAGTGGGTGTTGCTACCTAGTGCAGACATTAGCTCATTTGGCCAAACTCTGGATGCTTTCGGTTTTATAAAATATAATGAGTGCTAACAGCAGCTGAGTGAACCGAAGATGATGCGGCTGGCTGTTTATACTCTCTCTCACAGTTTCTCTCAGCCTGATTGCTTTCGTGATCAGTGTGTCAACAGCCCATCTGTCTACAGGTTTAAAGCGCTACAGCTGGCTTGGCTAAAGTCTCAGCATCATCTCGTCATCCAGAACACATCACAAACGTTGATATTTACTGAACATGCTTAAAACAGACCTGTTGCGCCGTGGAGATTTGTGACACTAATGGAAATGCCATTCTGGAAATCAAACCAAGAGGTTCCAAACATGTAATTTAGCAATATATTTTCCAAATAACAAGGATAAGACAATCCCCCCCCACACACAGCCAGTTCTTCAACTTTTTTGAGCACCAGTATGGGTCAGATATTTTATGATGCCTTTAGATTATAATTATCGGAATATTCAAACCAGAATGATGGTTTTGTGAAACTGCTAAACACAAACTGATTCTTGGTAATTTGTAACTTCATGTACTACTCATAATACTCATAATATTTTATGCAAATGATGGATCTTTTGTCATGTAACAAACCTCGCAAAATGTTTTTAAACAAGGACTATGATTAAGCCTGTCTGTTAAGCCGTCCTGATCCCGCAGAAAAGCCAATATAGCACAAATAGCTGAAGAAAAAGACAACGCTGGCTATGATAGAAAGGTATCAGAACACTTAGTGCATCACAGCCTGATGCATATACTGTAGACCTCAGCAGACAAAGAGTTCAAGGTTGTCCAGCTGCCAAATTTCCCTGATCTTAGTTCGACGACGCCCTCATGGGATGTGCCAGACAAGCAAGTCAACTCCATAGAGGCCCGACTGGACAACCCACATACTGTAACCTAGAAGATCCTCCGCTAACATCCTGGTGCCAGACACCACAACACACCAACAGCACAAAGGCCAGACCACATATCTGGCATAGCAGGCAAAAAATTTTATGTTGTTGATCTTCCATATTGTCCAGATCTCAATCTGACTGATTATCCATGGAATATACCAAACAAGTCTGATCTTCAAAGGCCCCACCCCACAATCCAATAGCACCCAAAGGATCCACCACCAAAGTCCCAATGCCAGAAACCACAGCATACCCCGAGAGGACCTGTGGAGTCGTGCACAGAGAGGCAGGAGAGGGACCTACACAATATTGGGCTTAATGTTTTATTTTTTAACGTTTTGGTTGGTAGATATAATTCCATTTGATTTGCAAAGTGTTTTTATCACTATAGATTGTCAAAAAGCAGCTTTTCAGAAACCCAGACGTAGCCTGTAGATCCATAATGAGCAATCCAGAGACATCACTTGTTGAGACAACATCAGGAAGACGCATATAGTGGAACCAGATGCAAGTGGCAACCTATCCTTTCTGGGTTGCATCAGATAGTGGAATTATTAATGATTACAGTATACAGTTGTATAAAAGTACAGACAAGCAGTATTATGTGGGTGTTGAAAGGATGTTCAATATGTATCAAATTATGATCAAGTGTCCTGGAATAAGTACAGGAAAGTCTTTATGATTACATCAGGCACAAATTAAATTATTAAATTATTTATGAAAGAAAGGGTAAAATGAAAAAGAAAAAGGTTTCTGAGCAGTGTACAAATCTTCCATGTGTGATGAGCCTCAACAGCTGGATCTAAATTCAGAGAAGAGTGACTGACTATACTAACTATTTGGCTCATACCGTATGTTGGCAGTCTTGTCTTGTGTTAATGATAATGACTAAATCAGTCAGTGATACTGAGGGAAATTAATCTAATCAGCAGTTGTTATGTGTTAATGAGCTATTGTTTCAGATGTGAAGCTTTCTTATCACAAGTATTTTAGGCTAACTTCATGCTTCAATAGCACAGGTTTGGCAAATTTAGCTTTTTGTCACATGATTTAATTACTCCACCAGGGCCAACATGCCTGTACAGGAATGTGAGTACATACATCATGCTGTTGCCGTGCAGTGAACACGGTAGATTTTCACTTCAGTTGGATAAAATTAAAATGAACACTTTTGTTACATGTTTTTTGTGTTTGGGTACATCATGTCAAGTTTGATAGTTGCAGTATATATTACTTAATAAATTAGCAAATTAAGTATCGGTATCAATTTACAAGTATCAACTGTGAGAGCATTCCATTTTTCATGTCATAGGTTTGCTGGTGGATAAATGGATGAATGGAGTCCAATGTTGATGAACAATTACATAACAAATAGTTGTTTTCTATTATGGAGATTTGTAAGATGTATTTCAGTTCACATAGTGCTAAATTCATAGCACTAAACTTTTCTCTCTTCTTAACAACATCAACAATGTGCTAACAAAAAAAAAACAGACTTCAAACACTAAACATGCCTTGGCTGATCATCTACATTTGAGGTAAGGGGGGGGGGTATTGTGTACATATCATCTGCAAGAATACACATGCCCACGCTGATAAAGATAAAGACTGATTGAATTAGTGCAAGTCCCTCCTCATAGGTTCAGACACAGTATAATGGATAAGTATGTTAATGCTCGAAGGGCCACACCACAGTCATTTATCCGCCGTCCAAAGAGTCAAAAGTGATTACTAGTCTGCTTACAATTGCCCAAGGCGGAACTGGTAGTATCAGCTACTCTTACACGCTCACACTCACTCACATGCGCATAGCACTTCAGCACTGAAGGAGTTCTCTATGACAGCTGGCTGGAGTGAGAGAGGTATGCGAAGCAAAGCTTTCTGATGTCACGAGCAAGGCGTGGCATTAAGGTAGTTCGTGTGTCCAGGCAGTTTGAAGCTGACTCTGTGTGAACTTCTGTCTGGATTTTTGGACTATGACAGCTTTGTAAAACAGGGGAACCTAATCGAGTGCATCAGGAGGTAAGACAGCAAAGTCATTGTGAAAATGTGTCCAAATGTAATGGGTTCTTTTACCAGGTTTGGTTTTGTAGGCAGCATTTATAACTTTTAATTTTTTACTCATACAGAAAATGATTCATTCTACATTGCGTTTTTGGCTCTTAAACAAGTATACAAATTATTTTCTGTACATGCCATGAAGAATTTACTATATGATGAGCTTAGTTAATTAACATGTTTTTTGTAATTGTGTTATGTTTATATGGAATAGAATATTTTAATTCCCATTGGATTGCTTAGCAGCGGTAAACTGTTCCTAAAATACTTTGGGTGTAGTCCAGAAGGTAGCAGGATAGTTTTTGGTGCATTGTTCAAAGCTCACAATATAAACCCACCTTTCCTCAGTAGAGCACTGGCTTGCACACTTTCCAGAAGCACAGCTTTAATAGCCAGCTCTATTACAGCATTTTTTTGCCCAGAGTATTGCACCAATTCTTGATCACGACCTTGGCTAGTTCGGAATTTAGATACTTTTGTTATTGACGTTCTAGGCATATTTTTGAAACACTGTGTATACTGTGCACTACAATCTTTCTCTTTATAATGTCTTCCTACAGTGGCATGATGTAACTTATTTATTCCTTTAATAATGAGAACTGGAGTGCATGGAATCCAAATGTAACTCTATGTAATGTAACTCTATATAGCATGACATACCTTTTTGTCACATTAGTGTATTGGGCTCAGTTCTATGTGGTTAAAATAGTATGTATTTACAAAAGATTTGAAAGGCCAAGTCACCTTTGCTGAGTCAGTACTAAAAACATTAATCAAGCTCATGATAGTCACTCCTCAGCCTCCCTCAGTCCTCACCCGCTATATTAACACTGCTGAAAATGGGCATGTTACGCATGGCTAGTGGCTACAATCAGATTTACTGGCTGCACGCTTTGGTTTACGAACAGAGGAAGTAATGAACCTGATAAATAAAATTTATTTAAAAAATAGGAAGTTTTTTCCCCCTTAATGATGAATGAAACCATTATCAGTGATTTTAAGAACTAGTGAAAAAATGATTGTCCATATTATTATTTCCACCATTCATGGGTGATTAGCAAAGCCTACTCCAGATGAAAATGCAGTACAAGCTTTAATTAAATATTCAAGCATTTATTCTGCACTGCATTCTGACCCCAACTGCTGTTTCTGTAATTTATTTTCGTGACTGCTAGGTCCTATCGTGAGGCCTGGAGCTCAGTGTTCATTCATTCTGATCTATGAGAGTAAATTTCTGCCTCGTCACATGATATTTGCTATGCAAATATCACACATCCCTATAGTGATGGCCGAAGATATTAAGACAACATACTGTACGGCATGTATTATAGTTCTCACTGTCCACAAAACAGGCGATGTTACCAATTAGTTCTCGCCTATCCGGCTGAAGAGCTGCGCTAATTAGAATCAGCTAGTTTAGTTAATGGATGCAACAAATATGGGGCAACAAATATGGGGCATATTATATGAAGTATATAAATATATATTAAAAGATATTGTATTGCACACTTGTCTCAATACTTTTGGTCACCAATGTATATAGTTCTATAACTCTATAATCTTTGCCCTGAGATTGAACCTGTGTCCCTTCTGAAAAGAATAGGGTAACATTTCACAACTCATGTATATTATTTATGAGTCAATGTGTAAAAGTTTTACATCCTGCTAAGTTAGTGTTCTGTTGGAAAATTCCCTTTCAAGTGCAATTTTAGTTTACTGAGGTCTTCTAATAAAGCAATAATAGTTTGTTCATCAGTATTTTGGGTTATCCTCTAGTGTCATTTTACTTTATGACTGCTGAGATTGTTGCAGAAATAGAATCATCGTCCCCCTAAAACTATAGAATCAGCACTTGTTTAAGGGGTTTATTAGTATCTGAATACCATGTGCTCTTCGCAATTTTCTGCCTGCTGTCTGGGCTCTTGAGCCCTTCTTTTAAGGGCATGCAAACCATCTGCAGCTGTACTGCATACTTCTCCTAGCACCAGGTGTTCTTGAAACGAAGCAGGCCAAATGCCCACTGAACATCTGTTCCCATATGTTGCTGTGGCACTGGTCGACTTGCTGAGTTGGCACTCGTACAGTCTGTTAACACTCGTAGGCAGAGGGTAATGGCAGCAACCTGATTGTACTTTGTCAGTATCACAGCTAAATGTACAACTGCTCTTCACATTGATCCGAAGTATAGATTAGTGTACTGTGAGAAACGTATTCGTCACGGTGGCATGTTTTCTTTTCCCCAGTAGGGTGTTTATGCCAATTTTCGGTTAGGAATACTGTGAAATTAGGTGTGTCTTTGATGAATGAGTATGGAGTGATCAAATCTTGGTGTTAGCCAGTTGAAGCAGGAGGAGGCCTCTGGCAGGTCAGGCTGGAACATGTCAGGTGTTGAAAAAGCACAATGCCACTGTGTGCAAATAGGGCTTTGTGTGAGGCACCCCGTCACAAGCGTATTGCGCTTACATGCCTGTCTGAATATTAGAGCCAGAGGGGTAAACAGAGCTCTTTCACCAAACAAACTGAACTCATTTACCAAACACTACCGGGAAGCTTCCATGTCTTTCAGAGGCATTTTTTCAAGTAAACATTTACCATTCAAAGTCTAGATCACTCTTCTTCAGTTCATCAGTGTTTCTTTCAATCACATGGAAGCAATTATTTCCGCTCTTTGATAGTTACCGTTTATTAATAAGGATAGCTGTGTGTACGTGTCTGGGGGGACACGAGTGATTATGAGATCAGGCTTTCGAATGACGTAAAACAAAAGAGTACTTCATTATACAGTCGTTTAATGCCCGTTCTGCACTGAAGAGGGTGATGACTGGGGGGAAAAAATGGTTGGACTTTGGAACTGTGTCTAAACCTGTGTTTGCATTGTGACTATCTACATTTGCTTGTGTACATTTGTGTTTAGCCAATTAGCCATCAGAGTTTATGATATTGTAACCTCTTTTCATAATCATTATTTTAGGCAAATCTTAGAATCTGTATTTATGTACTTTTGTACATGCACTGTCAACTTAAATGCAACATTATTTATAATTATATTATAATGAATAAACTAAATGAAAGATATCACTTCTTTTGTGACTTTAACACCCATTGCAAAGACAGAAGTTTTCTGATTTTTTCCGAATATCTTTGGTTTAGATATTCGCCTGAGTGGACATCAGGGTCAGAATCATTTTATTTGTCACGTGAAAGACCATTATACATTGAAATGCTTGTGGTAGGGCTCTGTAATGGTGGTAAGTCATAAATACCACAGAAGACAATATGCAAACCTCATTTAAAATAACGGTCTAACAATAATTTCAATTATTATCAATCGAATAAACAGAAAAAGAGTA
Organism: Clarias fuscus; assembly: GCA_030347435.1. NCBI lineage: Eukaryota > Metazoa > Chordata > Actinopteri > Siluriformes > Clariidae > Clarias > Clarias fuscus. The sequence goes on along the minus strand of CM059209.1, from coordinate 24,722,102 downwards.
TTGCAATGTGACTGAGTGCAATATTTGCTTTTAGACCAAGTGATTATTCAGTCTGCAGAGCATCAAAGGATGAAAATGATTATGTACATTCAAAAGATTTGTTGTGCAGCAACTGGATAGAATTAAAACCACTAGAGAAAAAGTGGAAGAAGTCACAATTCGATGAAGATTTGTCTCTTATCATGCTCTATAGAAATCTTATCATGAAAGTTAAATCACTTTTTTTGGCAAGTTTTGGCAAGATTCTTGCACGCTCCAAATAATCTTTTCTTTACCACTTAAAACTGCCAGCTCTTCTTTTTTTTTCGGCCCTGTGTGACCGCTAGAGTCTTTTATGATAAGATATTTGAAAAAATCTTAAGGTACTTAACTCCCACCCCACCTCCTACATTACACACTCAGGATTTTACTTCTTTTTCACTGGAACATTTTTCTAAGCAACAATAGCAAGAGATCCTCTAAGTCATCTTGTCCTGAAATCCTACCCCCAGTTTAATTTATTTGTTTATCTAGAATACTGCAGGATATCTCACCAGACCCCCGCCTCTTCATCATTAATGACTCCCTAACATGTGGTCATGTGCCAACTGTTTTGAAAGGTTATTCCCATCCTTATGAAACACTCGGACATCAGCAACTACTGTACCAGCCGGTACCACTTCTTTTATTTCTTTCTAATATCCTCACACCGTCTACAATCAAGTGCCTCTCTATCTTACAGAACAGCCTCTAAGCAAGATCATATCAAGTCTGGCTTTAAAACAGCACATTCCATCTTTTGGCAATCAGTGAGAGGCTACATACAGTACTGCTTGATTAGCCAAAATATCATCTGATCTCCTCCCCCTCCATTCTCCTGCCGTGTTTGATAGTCAACAAGACTCATAAGTCTTAAAGTTTGTGGCAGAGCATGGCAAAGGCTTATTGGTCATATCACATCTCATAGAGAGGATCCATAGACTCTATACTGGCTTACTGTTGCTTTCTGCATCAGATTTGCCTACAGTGGCAAAAAATGGATGAGCATCAGCTAAGCTAAAAAAATTTAAACGTGCTATAACCAACCAGCCTTTGCCATGCTCTGCGACATCACACTATCCTCAATGATCCCTCTAGTCCACTGCCACTGTTCGACTGCTCCCACCATCTCGCAGGGTCCATGGAATGCATGCATCAAAACCTCTGGCAGATGGTGGTAGAGTGACATACTGTACTGTACCATGGATGCCCCTATTGCTGATTCACTGGCAGTCTTCAAACCTTTCCTGAAGTGCTTAATTTAATTACTTAAAATAAGTACTTAACTCTTTAAGTGTGTGTGTTTGCTTTTCTTACTACAGTAAATTACTGTAAGCAGTTCTGTACGTCTCTTTGAATGTAGGCATGTGTCATAAATGCAATGTAACTGCTTAAGGTGACATTTCAAATACTTAAAGCTGCCAAACCAAACAGTAACGCTGCCATTCAGAATGCTCTCAATAATGCAGTGGTAGAAGTTTGTGAACATCCCAAGTTTCTTGAGTCACCATCTACCACTGGACCAATCGAATTAGCTTACATCAGCTACCCTCTTTACCCGAAGTTCGCAAGACAATTCGCTAGAATTCATATTATTTCACAGCTTAATATATAGACCAATTTAAAGTAATATTTTTTTAGTTTTACTAATGAGAATTATCAGAGTCTGCAAGAAAATTGAGATGGTTTATAAAGTGACTGCACGATGGCTTACTGGTAGCTCCAGGATAGGGTGGGTTTGAATCTCGCCTCTGGTCTGTGTGTGTGTGTGTGTGTGTGTGTGTGTGTGTGAAGATTGCATGTTGTTTGGTGGGTTTCCACAGGTACTGTGGTTTCCTCCCACAGTGCAAAGAGATGCAGTGTAGGCTGATTAGTGTTTCCAAGGCACCTTGGCTTGTTCTCTGGGATACGGAGATTGATATTTTCTAAAGAACTGTAAAAGGTAGACAAGCTGTTTATTTATTTATTCTTTTTTTCTTCTTTTTTTGCTTAACTATTTTAAATTTCATTCATTCTCACTGGGCACAGGACGATTTCTGAGAAGGATTTACTTCTGGTAAAATCACATAATTTAATTTATGCGTATTTAATGTTTCAATGGGAAAAAAAATAACTTACAGCCGTGATGGTTTATAACTCTCCTGCCACGGTTTAATATTAGGCAGTGTAAAAAGCCGATTTTATTAGAACAAGTGTTTACCTAAGTTTGCTGTTTTATGAGAGTATACATATTTTTAATATTCACTAGAAATGTGTGCAAAATACACATAGTGACTCACAACTTGTGTAAACGCAAAACAATTGTGGAAACCTTGCTTTGTCATTCCTACATGCTTTACTAGTGCTAGAACCGTTCCCAACTTGTTTACTGTACATTGGCAGGGAGATGCCGTTGACGATCAGGTAGAGATAAGGGTTTTTTTTGTTGAGTTATGTGGATATGATACAGTATGTTTCCAGTATTTATCACATTTAAATCCTTGTTAAATGGCTCGTTAGTACCACTTTTTTTTTTTTTTTTAAACAAGGGACATTCAGGTCAGTCCAGGACTTTTGATGTCACAGAATATCAGCACCGAGTTATCAAAATAAAAACTACATTTATTTCTCTATATATTTCTCTATGTGCAGGTGTTGTTTGTAAATGATTGCATGTACAAGTCCCACTGTCTCTTTTGCAAATCAGCATCAGGTGTTCCGCTTGCTAAATGTTCACAGGAACGACTGCAGTGGGCTCCGAGCCACCTCGGCCGGGATCGTCATTCACACCTTCTTTAAAGTGTTTGCACCATTTAAGAGTCTCATCACTGCACTGTACTAAGTCCCAGGTTGACTTGAACACCCCTTGTAGATACTTGTACTGTATTTGAAACGGTGTTGCCAGGGTCTTTAACAAGATTGATGAAAAAATACCCTTAGAAAAAAGGGTTCTTCTCAGCTAGTTCAGGGATTTTCTTCTCTCACCTGTCTTTTAGCACTCTCTGAGATTACTGAAGAGATCGACAACAAAACCTTTACGGGCTCTTTGAGCGGAACAAATGTAATAAACCTAGAACAGAATTCTTCACAGTAAGAACTCTGAAACACATAAAGTTAACCAACCATATCTTTTAAGGCTGCTGTTCATATTGTATCACATGGCAGTGTTACAAACTTCGAACGAAGCTACAGTATACAGTATCTGCACGCTTTTTCATATATCAGCTCACAGCTTTTGTCACTGTAATGGACAGAGGCGAAATGGCTTGCCATACCTCCCATCCAGACAGCATGCTCAATTTTGCCCACTGAAGATTATTTAAAAACTCGCTTCTTGTGTGTCTGTTATATAGAGTAATTAAGGGTTCTATACTATCTGAAAGAATGCTAGATGGCTAGATTAACATTTATTATCAAATGCATTATTCCATTATAGAATTTAAAACAACCTCATCATTATTTCTCCTAGTTTAGTGTACCTTAAAGTTTAAACTTTACGGTTTGAGTTTTGGTTACCACTGTTTTGATATCGCTAGCATATTTCAGGCTGATGTATCTTTAGCACTGAGCAAATCTGACTAGCGGCATTTACCATGAAAGCACCTGTCAAAGATTTCTGTCAGAAAATCTCAATTGATTAAATATTTATTCGGATAAAGGTGAGGCGGCATGGTGGCTTTGGGAGTTAGCACTGCTATCCTGCATGGGTACTCCATGGGTTGTGTCCGATTCCCGCCCCGGGTTCTGTGTGCATGGAGTTTGCACGTTATTCCTGTGCTTAATGGGTTCCCTCTGGGTTCTCCGGTTTCCTCCCCCAGTCCAAAGATGTGCAGATTAGGCGAATTGCCCATAGTGTGTAAAAGAGAGTGTGACTGTGTGGATGTTTGTGCCCTGCGATGGATCGGCACCCTGTCCAGGGTGTACCCCGCCTTGTGCCCTAAGTCTCCTGGAATAGGCTGCAGGCCCCTCACGACCCTGTACACAGGATAAACCGGTATAGATGTGAGAGAGTAAGTGGTGACAAATTTGAAGCATCTTAGTTCATAAAGTACAAGGAAGTTCAATTACAATGAAAGCAAAACTTATCACAGCATCTGAATCATGGTGTTGACCATAATGCTGTACTGTACATGGGAAGAGCTATTCAGAGGAAGTCATGTGTTAGAGGTTCAACCAGTTTGTCTTCCTACATTTAAAACAGTGTTGTTGTTATTGTTTTTACTGCGAGTAGCTGCTGAAGACTTCCATCATGCTTAAATTTACATGGTTTGTACTGTATACTGAGTTTCCTAAAATAGATCTGTGGAAATGAAACAGATGTACAGCACTGTGTGTCTCGATGACCCGAGCGCTGCAAGTCCGCTTGTTTTAGGTCCTGCATGTCTGAAGGTCAATTTGAAACCTAATGGTATGCTGATTCGCCCTTACCTAAACAAATGCCTGTTTACTTTGGCTTACTCCTTTTCTCGGCTTTAGTCAAATTAAAGATAACATGAAGACTAAACGTGTACATGTTCTGGAGATTTCTGTCCCCAGCAGGAGGATATTTACTTCTCCGTGAAGGACTCTACAGGGAGTTCACTAAATCAAATCACAGTCATGTCATTAAAATAATATACAGTGTGCTAGAGAAAAGTGTGCTCTGCAGCAGATCAGCAGATGGTTCTGTGGTATTTGAATTCTATCTGTATACTATCTATCTTTTTTGTTGTTGTCGTTGTTGTTGAATAATAGTCAATGTTATATCTTTTAGGCGTTTAAACCAACTTTTCTGTTCCCCACTGACTGCTAAAATCTGAAATGTTCCACCTTTAATCTACATATTATTGCACTATCACATAGTGTACTGTCATCTGCTGTTGTGTGCCATCACTAAATCTTGTCTGTGTGGTCTTAAAGAGGTTCGCATGGATCTTGTTTGTTGTGCCTTCATCTATTGCTTCCCCCTTTTATCCTTCATCTCCGTGAATAAAGCATTTCATTCGAATGTCTTGTGACTTGCGTGTAAAGTGAATCCAGGCTCCCAAATTTAAAAGCGGTTTGCTTCGAGTCTGAAATAAAGGATCACTTACAGTCTATTTCCCCCAGAGTTTAGTCTGATTAGGGTGGTGTTCATGATAGCTTTGTTTTAATACCTTAAAGCTCCACAGAGACAGGAGTCAAGATTTGCAAGATAAGATTTGGGTTTATTGTGTATACCACAGTATACCTATGTATAAATAATATTTGTGTTTTCTGTAATTATATGATTGGGTTACTGTCTGTCACGTGGCTCGTTGAAACATACAAAGTACCCTTTAGTACTGCTCCAACCAGAAAAACCTGAATAGTATATACATTAGTTTAGTATTCTATTTGCACAATGCATAGAGCCCGGATATAGCCATCTATGGCTGATACTGAGGTCTTAAAAACGACGAGCGCTACCCTTAACTTAAGTAGATCACTGTTTATTTTTAGAAGCAGAATGATCGCGAAAGTATTGTGTTTGATATACACTCTCCTTTTCCCCAAATGACAGCTCAGTGGTGGAGTCCAGGCCAGCACTCGATGCTTGATTACTATCATTCGCTCGAAGTGGACACTAACAGAGCCCAGACCTCTGCATAAGTTTAGTCCCATATGACGCAATAGTTTAAACACACTTAATCATAGCCGTGAGCCAAGACACAAGAAATCCTTAGGAAGTGTGTATCTAAATAATCAGATCAGTGTATCCATACTCTCGTCCATCTCTGGCCAAAATCACATTGTTTGCTCTCTATCTTTTGTAGGAGGTCATCTAAAAACAAGGCCCCCCTGCCTCCAGCAGTGGTGCATGGTCCATGTGTGTCATCTCATGCCCCTGCATTAACACACACCACCATGGAACAGAAGGAGAATCTTTTGGAGCAAGAGCTGCTACTGACAGTGGTGCTGCCTGAAGGAGTGGAAAAGACCACAATGGTGCACGGCAGGTGAGTCAATCCAACAGTCCCGTATTTTAAGTTAAGTCATTGATGAGCCACGTTGTCAGGTCATTGATGAACCACGAGACCAATACAGCAACCCCACGTAGCATCTACATACCACTTGCATGTGAAGTGCTGATTTTGTGAGACATACAGTATAACTTTTGGGTATTTTCTGCTCAGACCTTCTGTTAGTGCTGTTTGATGGGTGAAGTTCTCAAGGCTAAAATTTAACGCAGACAAAGTAATCATATGACAACAGGAGGGTTGTGCAACTGTCACTTTTAGTGGTGTTGAGCTGCTTAAGATCAAGTTATCTTAATTGTTGCTTGCTTCATTATAGCGTTGAATGGTTTGTCAGCATGAGTGGGGAGATTTCTGCACAAAGTTGTCATAGTGTAGATGATTAGTCAGGTCCTGTTCAAAGTGCATTCTGCATTATGTATTTCTGTCCTTGGCTTGAGTGGGGTACTGGTGTTCCCTTTTGGATAAAACAATCTGATTAATGATTAAGTCTTCAAATTTATGCCAATCAATTATAAATCAATTGTGTTTTGAAGCAACGGTTTTATTACTAATTTTATAGCCTATAAACAGCTAAATAACAATTCCTATAAATTAATAATAAAAACTTAAATATCAGTACTATGGTCTTACAAAAAAATAACTCCTTTTAAGTTGAGGAATACACAAAATGTTTCTGACCACTATGATGTGCAGTAAAACTGATCAGTCACAGACAAAGAAACCACAGTTTCACAATAAGATAAAATATTGTGTTAATGGACTTTAATCACAATCAATAAAATGATTCTACAAGTATGCGGTAACTTAAGTCATGACACTCTTCAATAGATTTTAGTGTCAACATGTTGTCTTTATATTCTCACAATTATGTTTTAGAATATTTGTAAAAGCTTATAACTTATGCAACAATAACAGAAGAAAAATAGATTATTAATATAATCAATGGCAGTGTTAGAACATAAGAAAAGATATCACATAAGAAAAAAAGAAAAAGCTAGACCATAAGAAAAACAGTGTACAAAAGATTTAATTGTTGTATTATACAGGTCTGTGAGCTAACAGGAATAATTCTGAAGCCCAGCTACTGCTACGGAAGTGCTTTCAAAGGCAGCTTGTCCATATTGTTAACGTGTACATCAGGAGTTCAACAAATGTTGCACATTAATTTTGTAGATTCAAGTTTTTTTTTTTTGGTTTTTAAGATTCAAGCAGTTGGGCTTGATTTTTTTTTATGCGTTGGGAAACACATCTGTTTTATCAAACATAGTTGAAAAAAGGTTGAACAAAATTTAGGTTTAGTTTGTTGAGCTGCATATAAGTACAGTACACTACTATAGGTCTTGAATCATTCATACGCTACACACCGACCATGGAGTTTGTCACCCAGAATGTGAGGGCAATATGAGTAATGGGGCTAATATTCTACAACTTTTCATACTGCGCAAAAACTGCATTCCAATGTTCAGCTGAGACTTACAGTATCTAAAGCTTCTGCATTCCCACTAAGATAAATAGGTTTATTTAGTGCAAAGCTAATTCTTTTCCCCCCCTTTTTTTTTGTTCTGGGAATCTATATGGCTAATTACTGGGAACTTTTTTTTTAACATGGTTGGAAATTTAACCCTGGTTATTTACATTGTGCAAATGTTTAATGTCCAAGACCTACTGTATGCACCTTAATTTTGATTCAAGACAGCTGTGGAAAACCCGAAATGTCTTTTTAAACTGTCAGAATGAGTTAATAGGCTTAAGTTAATTACAATTTTATGATTTATTTTAAAACATTTGATCGATAATAGCCGGTAGCATAAGTCTCTGGCACTGAAATCGATTACTTGTTGGATTCTAGTAGCCTAAACCTAGGTCTAAATATTACAAAAGCCAGGTAGATGGTGGGTAATGTTTTTTTTACGCATGTAGTATTTCAGTTAGTATGCAGTTAGTATTCTCAGTGCAGATTTATTGAAGAGGCTGGGTCTTTATTCTTCATTTCTGAAAACTTGAGACCTTGTCTTTTAAACTACCAAGGGAGAATGCATTCCACTACCAGAGTCAGTATAGAAAGTAATATTAATCATTGTCTTGTCTAATTAAGATGTACAGCATTCATTTTTCATCTGTTCGGCACCACTGACCCACTGATCCGCTATGTTTTCTCCTGTACTAAATTTTGGTTTTAAAGAAATAAGTGAGATCATTAAGGTCACCAAATGCATTACATCAGCGTTAAGGCAGCTGAAATGGTTCACTTTCTGAGTCAGATGGGTGGTGCTGCAAAGTGCTGCTCTGAGGCTAGGATGAAAAATGAAAATGGCTTTCAAACATCATGGAGTCAGTATGATCTTCCACTATAGCGATTTAGTCATCAAATCACCAATGTACTTCAGATCTGCCTTTTAAAAGCTCTCGAGTGATCAACCTTCTTTAGCAACGTGTAGCTTTCTCCTTTGCCAACTGATAGTGCTGTTGTCTTTTTAGCACTGTGACAACTGCAGAAAATCTAATTTTATTAGGAAATCTAAACACTTAAATGGTTTTTATTGAAACAAATAAACTAGCATGCTTAGGGATCTTGCCAGGCTCAAACTAAACCGGGTTCAATCGAGAAGGATTATGTATCAAATTCCTCCCAGTCTTTTCTGCTGGGACGCATATCGTGTCCCCAACTTTTCCTTTCTCAGCATTTAACTGTAGCTGCTGTATATTTCCAAAGGCTTCTCCTATTCTGGCATTCCAGAAGCATTTGGAAAGCATCACATAGCTCATTTTGTGTCACTAAAGGATTTTCCACACTCGCTATGCTCCTGTATGACAGAAACATTCCTCCGCTCATAGCAGTATACAGTATGTGGCATGCATATACTGTGTATAGAAGCCTTTTCTCCTGAAATTCTGGAGTTCAACTTTGCTCAAATGCTAATTGTTTAATCCTTTAAAAATCCCAGCTAATCACTGCGTAAATGATCTTTAAGTATCTTACCCAGGAAGTGGTATGTATTATTTTAAGAAAGCAACAGTATACTGTATCGCCGTGAGAGTGAGGAATGAAGCCGTGGGAGTTTAAGGGGTTTAGGACTGTTCACGAAACTTCAACCTGAGATAAACAGAATAGTATTTTGTTTAAAACCCAAAGGCTTCATAGCATTTGGTTATTTTTACTGGTATGATATTATTCATGCAAATTAATACATTGTATTGTGTGCTGAACATACACTGTGCTTGTTTTTACCCTCATATGTTTAATGCCTCATTTATTTTATTTATGTTCTTGAATATAACAGTTATGTTTGCCACGTTGTCCTCAAAACTATATTTTTACATTTAATTGGAAAATGTGACTCAGGCTAAGTGTACAAGACCAATTTTATTGTAGGCCAAGGACTGACTAAGTCCTACCACATCATATTTTCTCCGTATTCAGTTTCTCAACTTTTGTCCTTTGCTTTATTTGGTGACGTATGTTTTTCATTTGAGTAGCACAGTCATGGTCAATGATATTGTTTTTCACATTTACAAAATATATAATAATATTATTGAAGCTTATTGTTTAATAAGATGGCAATAGAAGTAATAATAGTGGTGACTCAGATCATCTAGAAGAATATGAAGACTTTCTGAAATTAGCCTCCACAACAGCTCCATCCAGTGGAGACAATGTATTTGGAGCAAAGATTTATCTTGTAAGGTGGCAAAGTGTATGTGCGTGTAAAATTCAGATCTGTATTTGTTTACAGTAAGCCCATGATTGACCTACTTGTGATGCTGTGTGCAAAGTACCACCTCAACCCATCAGGCCACACCATTGAGCTAATCTCCACCAATAAGAACCACATTAAATTCAAACCCAATGCTCTTATTGGAGATCTGGAAGCTGAGAAAGTTCTGCTGAAGCCCAAAGGCATGGAGGACAAGAACAAGAAGTCTGGATCACAAATGCCAGAGGTGAAGTTCTGGTCTTTTAATTAAAGACCATTTTTCATTTGCAGATATTATTATAAAAATTCTAACCTTATCCAGACTTTATTTCCTTCCTAATACCGTGTTTAGCCTTTTTGAATTATTAAATGTCCAGTCTTGTTTAATGAAAATACCCATAGGCTCTGTTTCTTCTTATTTCATTAATTTGATCACATCTGTTTCCCTCAGGCTACAGTGCGTCTGGTAATAAACTATAAAAGGACCCAGAAGACAATTTTGCGAGTAAACCCTAAGCTTGCTCTGCAGGAGCTGCTGCCCGCTATCTGTGAGAAATGTGAATTTGATGTGCAAAGCACCGTGCTGCTGCAGAGCGTGCACTCACAGGAGCCTTTGGACCTGATCAACTCTCTCAATGACCTTGGCCTCAGGGAGCTCTACGCAAGAGACACACGGGGTAAAGACAATAACAAATGCAGTAATAAAGACTTATTCGAAATCCAGCTGGCTCTGGCTGAACAGCGGTATATTCACTTGGTCAGAGGTACAGAATGTCCTCTACAGGAGCTGACTGTCACTGCCATCTTATTAACTTTCCTTTATGTAATCTCTAAACAGTTATCAGTCCAACAGACTTCCCTCCATCACCAACTCCTTCAGGTAACAATCACTTTTAAGGCTTTATAATATATTCCTGTTAATAACTGCATTATGCAAATAGTAGAATTGACCAAAACAGATCAAATGCTTTCAATATTTTGAACCTCAAATTCTGCATTGAGATAGTATATATAGTTCTAATCCAATTATTAAAAACTTTGTCAATTTGTTTAACAGATGTTACTCAACCCTGCAAGGACAAACTCCAGAAAGAAAAAGAAAACAAGGGACTGTTTGGCATGTTCAGAAGAGGAAGTAAAAAGAAACCTGAACAGGTGCGTGTTGAATCAAAACGGTTTCACATTAGAAGGTGGAATTGTAGACATTTTTTAGCAAGCAAATGCTTTGATACAGTGTCCTGGTTATTTATTTATTTATTTATTTATTTATTTGGCTAGGAATCTATTGAGAAAGAGAGAGCAGCTTTTCCAATAAGTCTCTGACCAATGCGATTTGTTTGCCATAGTACAGGCGGTTCAGGACAGATGCAGTAAATGTTTATTTTGGGTGCTCTTTAAACTTTGCATGGGCAAGCCCTGAGCTTTTCCATTGGTCAGTGGTCATGCTTGTCCTTGTACCCAAATTCAGACTTTTGCTAACTAGAGAGTGCTTTCAAGAGTTCCTGCCGTTGAAGAATGTTTCGTGTGTGATTATCTGCAAGTCTGTGGAAGTAACGCAATTGTTTGTGATTTTGTTTATCTTTTTAAAGGCATCGACTGTGAGCGCACCAGCATCTCCAATCAACAGGAAATCAAGACCTGCGAGCATGAGTTCACTCAGCATGCATTCCCCAACATACGACTCGAACACCATGCCGTCTGACACACCAAAGAAGAGACGGGCCCCTCTACCCCCTCAGATGAAGTCCTTTGACCTCAACAACTCTCAAACAAGCAGTCATCCTGATGACAACCAGGTATGCAATGCTTATTCTACTCTTCTCTGTAGATTTACATTCAACATCAAATCAAAATCCTGAGCTGTTAGTTAATAAACATTTTCAGAGCATTTCGATGTTTCTGACACTCACTGTTTATGTACAGTACTACACTCAAGTATTTATATACTATACATAAATCTGAATTCATTTAACATAAATGCATTTGGAATGTTCAGCCAATTTAGATCATTTCAGCTTATATTATGTTGGGTGAAAGCAATCAGATTGTGAAGTAACTTCTCTGGATTGTGAAGGTCACAGCATCTCTGAGTCGAAGTTTATCTACTGAATCATCTCTTAAGAGGAGTAAGAGGAAGGCCCCACCACCCCCTACCTCCCCCGGCAGCCCTGTAGTGACCCATGATGAAAAAACGCAGGATACAACGCTAACAGGTCAGTGTGCAGCCTGTGGCAGCTTTTAAACATTTTGGACATTTATTAAGGACTTAAGGGCTTAACACAGTCCTTCAGCAGTGGTGTTTCTCCAGCTGTTGTCATACACTGGTTGGTGATCTGTAGGAGTGTACCCTTTCAGTCAAAATGATAATATAGATCATCTGTAAAAAAAAAGAAAAAAAAAAGAAAGAAAAAAAAATATATAAGTTCATGATGTTGTAATGTAGATCTGACATTTGTCAGTTAATCAGCTTTTTGATGGTATCTAACTAGTCTGTAAGCAATTTTGGGGTTCTTGCTTGGACAGAGATAAACAGTCATACTTTGTCCTGCATGTAAACACAGCTTGACATAAAGCAGGAAAGTGCAGGCTTGCTTAGGCTTAATTCTGTACACATTCTGCCTCCTAGTGGTATATTTGGGAAAGTACACTTCTTTCTGCTAGTTAATTTTGTTTTTGGTGTGTTTGTTAGTATATCTCTGAAAACTCTGATCTGCTCCTGAAAGATCAGATTTTAAAGAAGCGCTAGAATGTATTTAAAGCATCGCTGTGAAGTTGTGGGACAGGAATTTGGCTGGATTAGGATAACTCTTGCCCTAGATTTGAATGTGTGCATCTGCACTGTTTGACAAACCCACATGCGCACGCACACACACACACACACACACACACACACACACACACACACATATTCAAAACAGGTTCAGCAACTGGGTCAAGGTGAAGTACATGCCGTTTCTCCTGGAGCACTCTGGCAAAGAACTGGCTTGTATGGCTATAGTGACCTGGCTATTTTAGGCAGGTCCATGTACTGTGGCTGCAGTGGACTTTGGTGATGCTAGTCAAAAAAAGGTAAATTTAAATTGTATTAGGTAAATTGTAGTGCTTTAGTGCATGACAGTGAATAACCGAAAGCGCTTTCTATCCTACTTACAGAAAAGCAGAAACTCTCTGCATTTTTTAAACACCAATACAGTTCTTTTCATATAGTACCTCTAACTATTTTCTTTTGTTAATTGTAGAACAATATGAGGAGAAAAATGAAGTGTTGAAGGAAAACATTATATTTAAGAGGGACTTGTGTTGAAATTTCTTGTGAATGAATATTGACATTATTGTCATTTAGAAGACTTCAAGTACAGTACGGTAATGAGACTCTTAGTCACAGTAAAACATTTGAAACGGTTAAAAGAAGGCTGTACTGTATGTCCTTGAATGACGATCCCATACGTGGTGGATCGGAGCCCACTGCAGTTGTTCCCATGAACATTCAGTGAGTGGAAAGTCTGACCCTTTAATAATCGAAGAATAACATGTCGCCAAATTGCATAAGAGATGCATCTATTCAATTCACTTTTATTTGTATAACGCTTTTAACAATTGACATTGTCGCAAAACAGCTTTACACAACTAAAAGAATTATTTAAGTTAAAATAAGCCGAGGACGACGGCGACAGTGGCAAGGAAAACTTCCTGAAATGGCAGTAGGAAGAAACCTTGAGAGTAACCAGACTCAACAGGGAACCCATCCTCATTTGGTTGAAAACGGATAGCAGGGATTGATCTGCAGTCATACTGTGTGAGACTGGAAGTTCAGTATAACAGGAGATGTGTTTAAGATGCTATGAATTCCAGTTCGTTATTGGTAGACTATATAAAACTCCAATCCTGAACTATCGAGCAACTGCAGTCATGAGTCCTCGGAGAACAGCTGTCATCAGCCGAGGCCAGGACCGTCCCCGGTCACCACATGCATCTTACTGTGGGACCGTAAACACCACTTGCACATTACAGGCACCCAGCTGGAAGTTGCTGCCACATCCCTTGTACAGTCCTGACCTCACTCTCAGCCATTTCCACATGTTTCGGCCATTAAAAGAGTTCCTCAGAGGCCAGAGTTTCAGACCTGAAGGTAGTTTTTGCTCTTATAATCATGGTCTGTTATTCTGCACAATCGAAAGTCCTGGTTTGACATGAACGCTCCTCGTAATTACTTGTAAATATTAAGATTAACAACTTTATCACACGTTTTAATCAATTTATGTGAAACATAATCGCATTAATCGAAACCTTGTGACCAGAATTACTGCTCATGCTATGCTGTTAGAGAACAGTAATGGACATACTCTATTCAATCAGAGTCAAACATTTTAAGCGCTCTGATATAATCTGGACAGAGGTACACGGGTAGCTCAATGCTTAAGACTTTGCCGATCACAGAACAAAACCCCAGCCCCATTAAGCTACCACTGTTTGGCCCTTTAACAAGGCTCTTAACCTTCGACTGCTCAAATGTATAATGAGTTAAATGCAAGTTGTTCTGGATAAGGGCAGCTGCCAATTGTAATGAATATTAATGTACCAGGCAGCCATAACTTTTAGCATCAGCTAAAAACCATTAGTATTAAAATGACCTTTTTTGGTTTTAAGTTGCCTGTGTGCTGCTGGGGTGGCTCTGGCCCCTCTGAGTGTAGCTCCACAGGACCTCTGGTGGTGTGCTGTGGTGTCTGCCACTGGGAAGCAGTGGATCCTTTGGGTGCTGTGGGTTCCGAGGTGGGGCCAAGGAACTTGTTTGTATAGTGCCTCCCATGGGTGCGTGATCAGACTGAGATCTGGAGAGTTTGGATTTTGCACTCAATGTTATGATACCTTATTTTGTGGCCAGAATTGACTTTCTTTGTCATGCCTTATTTGTGCTGCATTTGCTTTTCTGTGGAAATGGGCGGGGACGGGGCCAGCCTTTGAGGGCCTTGTGGCCCATGATTTCGGCACCAGTTTACTGGTATATAATTAATAACCAATGTTATTTAGGTCAGCTGGCAGTGGTGCTAGTGTTACGACTGATCGTTGTCAAAAATACTTACAATAATACTTTTATAGAAATAATTACTCATGTAATTTTATACTGCACTCTGAAATACAATCTGTTTTTACCACTACTCACATATTATTACATTTATAATTTTACATATAATAAGATGAAGATGATGTGTAAAGTAATTTTTCCATTACTGAATTAAGCAGTTAAAAGACTTGACTGTACAGAAGTGGGTACTTTATATGACACGGAGTGGGTATCTTGCCATGTTGCTTGCTGTTGCTCCTCAACCTCATGTGGTGATGTCGTCTCCTTCTCTCATATGTGAAAACTCGTTGATTGCTTGTGTAGTTTATATGATAATGTTGGATAAGGAGTGGGGTTCATAGTCAAATATTAGCAGCAACAAACGATACAACTCAGCCCTGATGTGCTTTGCATCAGTCCCACATTATAAAATTAAAGAATATATAAAGAATCCAGTACAGATAAAGTAAAAGGTAGACTTATCCTAGCCAAAATATTACTAGTAAGCGGGTAAATGGGGGAGTCCTCCATTTACAATTCTAAAAAGTGCAAAAGTACTTATCTTCAAACTTCCTTAAGTATCACAAAGTACTGAGCTTGTCTTAGCCTTAAAATCACAGTAAAGTATTCTCTCTCTCTAATGCATAATTTACAGTAGGTGTTGATATTAGCCCTTGAAATGCTACACACCACTCTGGATGTGTAAGACAACTCCATGCAGAAGTGTAGTGAAGTAGAAAGTACAAATATTTTTTGTATGATGTAGTGGAGTAATACAAGAAAACAGCTAAATTAAATTACAGTACTGATACATGCAATATTTACTTAAGTAGCTAATATTTACCTAGTTATCCTCCACCTATTTTTATAAGGGTCCAGTTTCCTTCAGTCAAAAAATATTTTAATTAAACAAGCTTTTATTCATATTATGTTTAGAAACATTTTTATTCTACCCCAAAAACTACAGCAAAGAAACCCAGTCAAATTCAACCTTCAACCTTGATATAGTATAAGTGAAATTGTTAATATATCTGCAAAGCCTCTTGAGTTTAGGACAGTTAAAAAAAAAAAAAAAAAAAGGAAAAAAAAAACCATTTGCATTTATTTACAGATTGCATTTTGCCGTTTCAGAATGCCATGTGTGACTCCATTTGTTTAACACACTGGTGTGATGTCTTTGTTGGTGATGCCCAGGCTCATGCATTTGGGGGCTCTTATAATAGACTTTCATAAGCTGACTTTGAAAGTTTTCACAAGCTGACTGCTTATATAATTAGTATTTAATAATACATTTACATTTTTTTATTAGATGAGCCTTATTGGGTGCTCATCAGTATCTATAGATGCACTTCAGTCATATGACCAACCTGCGAGAAAAAATGCTGTGAGAAAGACCCTGTCTTTTAATTGACTATTACAGTAATATGAGTTTTTTTCTTTTTATGAAACACAAACTGTGTCTCTAGAGAGAAACACACAATTGTGTGTCTAAGAGCCATTGTTAGGCTCACAACTTTGGGTCTAAAAAGGGCTCTTATTGTAGCCATAAATGTTTTACTTTTCAAAATGTCTTGATTATCCAGTCCCAGTGCTAATGATTTCTTGTAAAAATGCATTGTTTTGCTTAGATGTGATAACAAGCCTTTCAGCAAAAAGTACCTACAGGGGCAACGGTTTAGCTTTTAGGGAGTAATTGTACCATAATCAGGGATTTGAATCTACAGACAGACTCAGCTCATCATTTATAACCACAAAAAGGAAGATACATGAGACATGAGAGAAGCTTCTCTGAGTTTGCTTTCGTCTACAAACAGTTGAAAAGGGAAATATTGGGCCTCCGAGTGGCGCAGTGGTTAAAGCGCTCGCCGGAGATCGCTAGTTCGAATCCCGGGTGGTGCTGTAACCTCTCGCAGCCGGAGGTCTAGAGAGAGCTGATTGGCCCAGCCAATCAGGGGCGTCTGTGAGCTCGCGCAACGGAGGGAGTGGATAGTGCTGTCCTCTGAGTGTGTTACGCCGCCCCCAACGGTGCGCGAGCGAGCAGTTCGAAAAGATGCGGTAGTAGTGGTAGTAGTAGCCTTAATGTGGGAGCCCCCTAGTGACGGGGAGGAATTGGACACGACTAAATTAGGGAGAAAATCGGGGGAAAATCCCCCCCCCCCAAAAAAAGAAAAGGGAAATATTCAACCTCTCTCATGACAAAGACTTTACAGCAATGTAGAATTAGGTTAATGAGAATATACAACAAAAACTTTGAATGAATAATTTTATAGACATTTGAATTATTTTGAGAACATGCACTGACTCAACTTGGGGGTCATATTGAAAAATGCAATTTATTTCACAATAGCCACCATTCAACCCACAATTTCAGTACTTTTCAATAAGCTTATTTATTCATTTATTTATTTATTCATTCATTTTTGGGGGGCTGGGGGTGACAAGCTTCTTATACTTCTCTATTGGAATCTTTCCTCGAAAGTCTCAAATTCTTTCTTTAAATCCAGAGCATAAGAAATCACTCTAGGACAATCTAAGATCCATTTCTCAGTCAATCTTTGGTTGATTTGGAGGTGTGCTTGGTATCATTGCCTTGCTGCAGAGTATAGTCATCACTAATGTTCAACTTCCCAACAAAAGGCATCATGTTATTCTTTAAAATGGCCTTGAATTTCTGGCAATACATGATTTCTGCAACAGAACATTCCCATATCACCAACGACCTTCCTATATTCTTAATTATAGGGATCGTACTCTTATGGGCATGCAGGGTCCATTTGTCAAAATAGTTCCAGTTTAGGTTCATCAGTTCATCAACTGCCTCCCAAAACTCTGCAGGACTATTTGGCATCATCTTTAGGCTTTTAGCATATTCTACCTAATCTTTGATGGTTTTCATAGTCAAAATGAGTTTATCTTGGAATCTGGCCATGAATTTCTTTTTTTTTAATTATTATTATTTTTATTTATTGTTGGTCTTATATTTGGCACTGAAACCCCAGTCCGAGCATTCTTCATGTCATCCTGCAGGTGGTTTGTAGTAAAACTGGGCTTTTTTGTTGTTGTCCTAATTAAGTTTCAACAGCTCTTGAAGAAATTTTGGGAATTGTCAAGCGGCCAGGCAGGTTTATAGCTGTATGGTCCCATATTTCACTGTCTGTTTAACAAATTAACATGGGTCTCAGAGCTCCAGTCCTTTAGACAAACTTTAATTAAATCCTTATAATTGTTGGGGCTTGAATATTACTGATTGCAACAGTTTGTCTTTATTATACTATTGATTTTTTTTTCTGCAGCACAATGTTTTACCCCTCAATTTGTACTTCTTCTGTATGTGTGCTACATTTTCACATCTTTTCCCCATTGTACAGTATTACAGCATGATTTATCTTCCAGTAGTTCAGCAGTAGGTTTTAAAGTCCCAATATTAAAGAATTGGCAAAGTTTGCAGTTGTCTCTGATCGCTTGTGTCTCCAGTGCTGTCTTATTCCCTACTGATAGTAATAATCAGCTTCAAAGAATAAGAGAGGGAGGCATGGACTAAGGCAAAAAAAAATGAAGGGAGATGGACCTTTTTTGAATGAGATTGATCACAAAAACCGAGATTAAAATGGTAGAAGAAAAGCAAAAGCATGAAATAAATGAAATATAAAAGAGTAAAAAACAAAAAAATAAAAAAATAAAAGAAAGTAAGGCTCAGATTCTGGTTGCAGCTATCTATTTCCATGGCAATCCACAACTCCAGAGAGCGAGAGAGAGAGAGATCACAGAGCACTCTGCAGAGAGAAGCTCTCTCTTTGAATACTGCTACTGCACTCCAGTCCCCAGCGACAGCCCTTGAAGTGCTGAATGCAACGGCTGGCGCAGGCAAGTGAGATGTCTTAATTAAGAGCGATCCACTCACTCTGAAGAACCGTGTGGCACAGCAGCACTCTGGCCTGGCTGCTTCACTCTCACTCTAATACTACTCCCATCAGCCCATTATGTAAGCTGTTCCAAGACACCACTGAGGAGCAGAATACATATCTCTTGATTAACCCATGCTGAAAATGGCCACTGAGCCTACTGTGAGAGAAAATGAAAATCGGAGAGAATCATCCAGGTGTTATTTGCGTCAAAGATCAAATGTTAATGAGCACATTATAACCGATATGTAACCTGGAGTAAAGGCAGCCCTTGCCTCGGTATTAAGTGAAAGAAGCTCCTCATACTATTTTAATGATCAGATCAAGTGCCTGGAAGCGTGAGGGGGGAAAAAAAAGAACTCTATTGCTAGAAAATGTAATAATTTATAACACTAGAAAAGATTTACCAGTAGCAGTAGCTTCATAAGAGGCGACATTTGACTGACATTACAGATACCCACCCATGTTTACTCACTCTGTTTACTCAAACAAAACTCTAATAACTTTTAAAGACGCTATGGCTGTATCTATACCTTATTCAAAAGAGCTCATTGTGTCAGCGTTCAAATGTTTGTTTTCCCTTCACAACCTGGTGTACAGAAGTGCAAATACCCAAGAACCAATCAGACTGGCACCTACAATGCAAGGCTCTGAAGCATGTGGTGAGCAAAGTGAACAAAAATCCTCATGTTTTGTGAACGTGTCTGAGAACGTGGCTACATTTTATTGTGTGTGATAATGTGGACTATAAAATTTAGTTGAACATGTGGCAGGTTTTTGGGATCTGGGAGGAGGTGGTGAGGAGGTGGCTGAATTAAAGATGTCTTGAGTGTATTTATTTGGGAGCTTGGTATCAGCTTGTATTTATGCTGTACAATGCTGTAATTATCTTAACCCAGGTATTTTCAGGTAACATTTGGATTTGAACATGTCTTGGGGAATTATGTCATAATAATGTTTATCGCAATGTTGCAGGATTGCCAACGACTCCTGAGGAGATCCAAGAAAATCAAGAGTCCTTTATGGTTGTCCCTGCTGTAAACTCCAGTCCTGAGAGCTTGAGTCCTCTGCCAGAGCTTCTAGAGGACGACAGCAGTGTCAACCTCTCTGTTGATGTCTCTCTGGACTCAGGCAGAGCAGAAACTGCTTCCCTGACTCAGGATACAGAGATGGAAAGTGTAGCTCCATCTAGGGAGAACCCAGAAGAAGTGTCACCTGATCAGACCACAGATGGCAAGTACGACAGTTTTGAGCATATTTTAAAAAATTGTCTGTGGGGTTGGTGCTTGGGTTTCTAAACCTTTACGTGATATTTTGTCCTGACAGACTAGCTGCAGACTCTGAGGTGAAAAGTAATCAGCCAGAGGCTGATTCTGATCCTCGATTACAGTCAACAAACAATGGTGTGTTGTGTTTTCATTTTCTTAAAAAAAAAAAAAAAAAATCTTGGGTTTTATTTTTCACAACTCACATAGATGTTCAAAACAATAACGTAAAAAAGTAATCATATTAAAATTAAGTGCAGTAAAGTGCTATAAAGTGTCATTTTTGTCTGACTACTCAAGTTTCTTAATTTCTTTACTCTTATACAGCCAGCGTTGATGAGAAGACTGAAATGGCATGCTTAACTGCTGAAGGTTCCACAGCAATGAAGGAAAAGAGCACTTCACCAATGGTTGCAGCTCAGGATTCCATAAACATAGTCATGCACACCCAGCAAGCAGAGCCACAGGCTCCTCCTAAGCCCAGTTATGCAGCAGCTGCAGTACAAACAACACCAAACATTTCTTTTACTGGAACCAATGCAAGTCAGACAAAGACTGAAATTCAAACAGAGATATACAGATCTAATGAGGCTACCCCTACCCCGGAGTCAATTGTATATACGTCTATAACCTTAGGAAGCCCAAAAAGAGACATAGCCACATCAACAGAAGAGCCCCAAGCTCAAAAGATTTACCCAAAATTTACTCAAAGCTTTGATAAACAGGCATTCACATATAATCACCTCCCTGAAAGGCCAAAATCCATGCAGACCCCCAGTTCTGAAAATCAAAAACCTACACAGATTTCCTCAGGAACTAAACATGGAAGCTTACAGTACCTTCCTGCCTCTGACTCCAAGCCTAAGCCCTCAAATGAACTCACCCGGGAATACATCCCCAAAGTAGGTATGACCACCTACACTATTGTGCCTCCAAGATCCTTGGACAATCTACGCTTCTTTGAAGTAGAGCTGACGCTTGAGTCTCCCAGTGTGCCTGGAATCCAGGAAGTGAATGTAGAGTCTTTAAATCAAAAACCTACAACAACAGCACCAGCAGCAGCATCTCCCACCAGGGTTGAGTGCAGGTCTGGCAGTGCCAGTGATCTCTCTCCATCCACTTCCCCAACTGTAAGCTCTCCTTCAGACTCCTCATATATCCCTGAGCCCAAGGAGAAGAAAGTTCCACCTGCGACCAGGCCTAAACCAGCTTCTTTCCGTATACCACAGCATAAAAGAACTCCTGGAGGTTACGTCAGCTCGGCCGTAGTGCGCAGTAGGAGTTTGAGTGAGGAGAAAGAGCCTCTAGGTAGCCCACAAAGGGAGAATTTCCATGGGCCTACAGAAGATGTCTTCCCCCTTCCTCCACCACCTGTCCAGAGGGAGGAAGAGAAAAAGACAACAGAGGAACAGCACAAGACTCCACCAATATCTCCACTAAAACAAGAGAAAATGTTACAATCTCACAGTCTAGCTTCTTCCCCAAGTGAGACTGAAGTGTTCAGTGGATCCGCACGTTCAGTTTTGCCACACCAAATGAGTTTACCACCTGCTGGCCTGACTCTGGAAAAGCTCCGGACTTTTTCAGCACCAAAGCCATACACCTCATCCACACCATCACGATTTGCCCAGGCTGTCAATTCTGCAGTCAAGAGATCTCAGTCGCTTACCCACAATCCCGTTAGGGTGTGTGGCCGCAAGTTGCCTTTGGCGATGACTACACGGTGTACAATCAGGGAGACAGATGAGCTTCTTGAAATACCCTCTTTCAGGGTGAGTATGATTTTTCTCTCTGGGTTTTTATTTATGTAGACATCAAGAAGGTTGAAAAACTTCAGATTTTATATGTAATTGTTTTTACTAGTTTTAGGATTTTAGTTAAAATAATAGATGTTAAAAAAGTCAATGTGATGAAAGCAACACAGAGCCCTTTTAGCTCCTTCTTTACACTGATATACAGTACATGAAGAGTGTGTTGCTGGAATTACTTGTGGATTTCTCCTGAGCTTTTGTGACTGTGAAGTCATCTACTGTATGCAGGAAAACACTGTTCTTTTCTTTCAATCTGCACAATTTGCCATTTTTTTCTATTGGGCATCACAACACAACATGTCTAAGAAAAGCTTTTGTTTGATGACATGATAAGAGTGTGCATGCCAGTGTGTTGGTTTCTCTCTGATTTCTTGCAATATGTCCGTGCATGTGAGATATGTGAGGTGTGTCGCGGGGGGTAACTTAATGCCGCTATCTGCATTGGTATGCATTTGGAACATATCATTATGAGTATTTGCATTTTAAATTTGATTTGTGATCAGATAGATGTGGCTTAAACTAGACAGGTTTTTTTTATTAATTTATTAATTTTACTGATCCCCAATAGAAAAGTCCTAATTATCAGCTTGTTTCCATAGTTCTACATTACTCACGCACATAACTGGTCTCAACTAGAACTGTATGTAATCCCACTTATGCAATTTGTTTCTTCCTGCCAACAGTGATTGTGTTTAGTATTAGTATTTAGTTTGTTCTAGTAGTCTTAAATCACCATGTCCCTTGCCAGGCAGTTAGTAAGCATCATGCATGTTCATATTATTGTATTTTCTTATTCCCAAAAGCTTTATACTTGCCCTCTTCATGGTCAATCTCATACACACGTGGACAAACTTGTTGGTACCCTTCGGTCAATGAAAGAAAAACTCACAATGGTCACATAAATAACTTTAATCTGCCTATATATAGGGCTCCAGGTAGTCACTGTGTTGTTTGGTGACATGGTATGTACCACACTCAACATGGACCAGAGGAAGCGAAGGAAAGAGTTGTCTCAGGAGATTCGAAAGAAAATTATAGACAAGCATGTTAAAGGTAAAGGCTATAAGACCATTTCCAAGCAGCTAGATGTTCCTGTGACTACAGTTGCACATATTATTCAGAAATTTAAGATCCATGAGACTGTAGCCAACCTCCCTGGACGCGGCCGCAGGAGGAAAATTGCTGAGAAATGAAAGAGACGGATAATCCGAATGGTAACAAAAGAGCCCAGAAAGACTTCTAAAGAGATCCAAGGTGAACTTCATGCTCAAGGAACATCAGTGTCAGATCGCACCATCCGTCGTTGTTTGCGCCAAAGTGGACTACATGGGAGACGACCAAGGAGGACACCATTGTTGAAAACAAATCATAAAAAAGCCAGACTGGAATATGCCAAACTACATGTTGACAAACGACAAAGCTTCTGGGAGAATGTCCTATGGACAGATGAGACAAAAATGGAACTTTTTGCCAAGGCACATCAGCTCTATGAAGCATATCAAGAAAAGAACACTGTCCCTACTGTGAAACATGGAGGAGGCTCTGTTATGTTCTGGGGCTGCTTTGCTGCATCTGGCACAGGGTGTCTTGAATCTGTGCAGGGTACAATGAAATCTCAAGACTATCAAGGGATTCTAGAGAGAAATGTGCTGGCCAGTGTCAGAAAGCTGGGTCTCAGTCGCAGGTCATGGATCTTGCAACAGGACAATGACCCAAAACACACAGCTAAAAACACGTTAATGGCTAAGAGGAAAACATTGGACTATTCTAAAGGGGCCTTCTATGAGCCCTGACCTCAATCCTATTGAGCACCTTTGGAAGGAGCTGACACATGCTGTCTGGAAAAGGGGAAACAACTTCAAACCGGAAACAACTGGAGCAGCTTGCTCATGAGGAGTGGGCCAAAATACCTGCAGAGAGGTGCAGAAGTCTCATTGACAGTTACAGGAATCGTTTGATTGCAGTGATTGCCTCAAAGGGTTGTGCAACAAACTATTAAGTTAGGGGTACCATCATTTTTGTCCAGACCTGTTCCATGAGTTCATTTTCTTTTATAATTCTGTTGAAGCATGGTTGAAAAGCAATGTCTGAGTTTCATTGGTTAATATTCATAGAATTCTTATTTATTATTACTTTTGTCAGATTAAAGTTATTTCTGTGATCATTGTGAGTTTTTCTTTCATTGACCGAAGGGTACCAACAATTTTGTCCACGTGTGTAAAGTATGTCTCCTATGTTATATAGTGTAACACCCCTTTTTATACAGTATCTCCATCTGGATTCATGTTTTCTTTTCATATAGAACAATGGATATTTGATTACATCCTCAGCACACTATAAGTGTATAGGAACATGACAGGAATGGGTGTTCTTTCATATTTTTTGTGTGCACACTTGTAGCTTAGCATAACATAATACCACCGCGATTGAATAACATTGACTATCAGTTATATACTGTACCAGTAAACTGGTGACAGGATCATGGGCACCTATGGCTCATCTATGCATGTGGGGACCGAATGCTAGCTTGTCTGGCCCGTTCCCACAGAGAAGCCAATGTAGCACAAATTGCTGAAAAAAAGTCAATGCTGGCTTTGATAATAAGATATCAGATTAATCAGTGCATCACAGCCTGATGCATATGGGGCTTAGCAGGCAATGAGTTCAAGGTTGTTGTTCTGGCTTCAAAATTTCCCAGATCATAATCAAACAGAGCCCCCATGGGACATCCACTGCTCCGTGGATGCCCCACTGTGTAACCCAAATCACCCAAAGGATCCGCATCAACATCCTGGTACCAGACACCGCAGGACATATTGTGGAGTCCTCTGAGTGCCCTGAGGGACCAGAGCCATATTGGTAGCACAAGGGGAACTTACACTAAACTGGGCATAATATTTTGTGTTTTACTGTTATGGCTGATCTGTGTATTATTTATCTGCATCATTCGTCCATAAGGAACAGAACAAAAAGGTATGTTTGTCCACATCTTTGTAAGCATGTATGTATCTGTTTGTATACTGTGTAGGATGTGGACAGTGAGCATGGACAGAGGAAGAGCAGCAGTGACTCCTATGCTTCTCCAGTTGAAGAGTCCGAGGAGGTGTGGAAAAAAAGAATGCCCGATCTCCCTTCAAATAGTGGATCTAATGCTCACTGCCTCTGAGTAAGTATAATAGCAGTTACTATTCAAATTTGCTTAAAAAAGAATGCAGACTCAAAGTCACAGAATGATGAACTTCATTTATATCTGAAGGAATATCTAAATCAGCAAAAGTCCTTCCACGTGTGCTTTATTTACATATATGCATTTGGCCCTGTATTTTATGGTTTAGGCGCATTTAAATATAATTTATGTTAAACACATTAATTTATGCAGGTAATATAATAGTGAGGCATACAAAAGAATTTGGCAAGCTATAATTATCAAGATAGAGAAAAAAAGAGTCAATGGAAAAGAGGGAGAAATGTATATTTTATTTAAATGTTAATGACTACATGCAAATAAATGAAAATGCAAATCAGCTATTAACACCGTTTAACACAGCACACTATTGCTAGTCTCAAGTAGTTGTGCAATATATAGAAATGTTTTGTTGTTTTATGAATATGGTGAGGGCTGAAATCACTTGAAAACCAGAAATGTGCATGATTGTCTTATGAGATTAAACCCTATGCAAGCCCCCCCCCCCCCCCCAGTAATACAAATGTAAATAATATTTGATTATATCACATCATAATATTTGATAATAATCAAAATTTAAAAAATGTTTACTTTAATTGTTGCAACGATCCACCCACTAGTTTATTTAATTATTTAACAATTATTTTAAGATGAATTTAGTTTGTCCAATCCTAACTGACAGTTATGTTTATTACATTGCAGGAATATATTGTTGTCTCCAGTGAAGTGGCAAGTCCTGAAGGCTTTTTCGGAGTATTTAACCACTTCTTTAGCTTTAAACTTCACCCCACCTTAGTGCCTTAATGAGCACTTTTTCAGCTCAGCGCCTTTACACCTTGTCCTTACCTTTTGTCCACTGTGAGGACACTCCAGCTCAGTGCACCTGAACTAGGAAGAGTACAGGATGACAACAGCACTGTAAATTCATTTATGCTTGTTTTAATCCTATAGGTTTTCTGTTTTCTATTGCTTGGTTACATTTCTCTTCAGGAAATCATAGCTTTTGAGAAACATTAAAAGAACATGCTGTTTTGTCCAATGCAGTGTACACTACTATAAAAGAGAGAAAAGAAAACAGATATTCACAACTAGCTAATTGCTTGATTAGCAGTTCGTAGGAAATCACACTAACATTAAACCCGACAGTGGGAAGGGATAGTGGCCGCTTTGTTCTATTATATTGTCATTTAATTTTAAATTCATCAACTCTAACTGCTCTCAGATCATTTACAGTGTTCAACTTGACATATGTTAGCATGGCATTTTGGGAATACTGTACATTGAAAAATATTGATTAGAAATAATTTTCAGAGAATGTTTCATATGCTTTAGTGTTTGAGACATTTATAGTATTCCAGGAAAAACACTGTCTGGACCTTAATGCTTCTGGCAGTGTGGGAGTGTTAGTCAGGGTCTTGATAAGTCACTAATCAGTTTCAGCAGGTGTGGTAGCACACAGAACTAAAATGAAGTGGCCCTGTACTGTTTTATATGTCCATACACCCTCTTAAGGGTACATTTTGCTTCCTTTTTCTATCTCCAGCAAGTCAACTTTGAGTAAGTGTGTAAAATTGTGCTTAGCAGTTGGTACAGTAGTTAATACAAGCTCTGTACTCCAAGCAAATATGTAATGCTCCTGAGGGAATAAGGTCACTGGGTTTAAATCATTATCTCGCAGGTAATTCATAACGCATGATATTTTTCCGAGCTTGAACACCTGAGGCATTTATTGTAGCCTTTATCTCAGTTGCATAATATGATAATCCTCATTATGTCTAATGTTCTATTGATTTGTATTGATTTTGAACCTGATGTTTTATAGATTTTTTTTTTCTTTAATTACAAATATGTTCAGGTTTATGGAAGATGGGTAGTTTTATTTGTGTGTGCTTCCCTTTAACTTATTAGATGTAGTGTGTAGAGTACTGTGTTTCAGTTCATGTGGATAAGGTACTCAGATATGCCAGCCTGGTGTTGCCTTAAACTTGTGTGCATGTACTGTATACTGAGTGCATACCTTTAGTGCAGCTAAACATTACTGGTGGACATTACATACCTGTAAATTACATAGATCACAATGAAGTAAGCAGAATGTAATGGTATGTAACTGCGCCCATATAATAATGCATCAAACAGATAGTAGTTGTGTGTAACAAACAGGTTTGATGGCTGCAAAAGGAAAGAAAAAGCTTTTTTAACAAAGCTGAGCATAAAGAGAAACACACTGGTCTGCTCATATTTGCTGTAATATATTTCCAAACTGTGCATTAAAGTGCAATGCATAAACCTTTCACGGCTGTGTGTGTGTGTTTTTTTTTTTTTTTGTATTTTACAAAGTTCTATCAGTTTGTGTTAAGCTTTCAGAAGTAAGTGATATAGTAGAGCATACTGTAGCATGCCTTTTTGACTAGATTCGTATCATATCATATCGTATCTTGTTAGTGGATGGTTTATAAACAGATATCAATAAGATATGTACAGTATATAAAACACAATATACAAACTGAGAGTGACCATTTAATTTTGTAAAATTAGCTACTATATGCATGCAGCAAATGCTAAATGTTAATGCAGTATGTTAAATGCTTACTCAAAACTAAAGTAAAACCACTTAACATTCATGCAGAAATTTCTGTGTTTATTTAACACTGCAATATTCTAGTTTGTGTAGCACCCTTTTTGGAAAGGTTAATTA
Source organism: Clarias fuscus (assembly GCA_030347435.1). Classification (NCBI taxonomy): domain Eukaryota; kingdom Metazoa; phylum Chordata; class Actinopteri; order Siluriformes; family Clariidae; genus Clarias; species Clarias fuscus. Next base: position 24,694,513 of record CM059209.1, on the reverse strand, counting down.
AGATTAAAAAGAGATTTAACACTATGGGAGTTAACAGTACAGTACTGTGTTCATTCAGGATTGTAGACTATAACTTCATTTGATGCTGCATTGTAAATGCATTATAGCTTTAAAGTCAAAGCAGATAACTGTAAAATGTAATGCAACACCATGTACAGATATAGTGGACTTAAAATTACAGATAATTGTTGTAGGATGAAGTGAAGTAAAACTTGGTGGGTTTGCTCACTGATAAAACTACTCAGGTACAGTACAGTTATGAAGTAACTGTACCTAGTTACAGTATGCCCCACCCAATGTTTATTTGTGCCAATGCAGTTTGTTTTTAAGAGGGCTCAATATACTGTAGTCCACAAGGCCCAGTCTTAAGGCCCTGGATAAGTGTGTGTTTTTTTAAGTACTTGAAATATCTGAACAGATGATAATGAAAACAATATAGACTTTGTTAAAACTGTAATAGATTTCCTGATTACACTTTTTGATTATATAGCACAAAGTTATGGAAGGATATTACCTACTTGTAATCACACCTGAATGTCATCCAAATGAAGGTGAATTCCCTTTTGTGTCTGGCTCCATTAGGGTTTGAAGATTTCCAAGGTTTCTCCCTCATGCGCTCAGGGAGTTTTTATCTCGTCACTGTCACCTCTGGCTTGCTTATTATGCATAAATGTATAAATACAAAATTCTATATTGCTTTGTGTCAATGTGCTATAAAAATATGTGTTAGATAGAAAGTTCAGGAATAGAATGAGATTAATCATTGCACTCATTTTAAATATGAGCGTATTGTTTAAATAGCTGGATTGGCTACAGAATGTTTATAAATTTAGCCTCAATCTGTACTAATGTGATGTGTGGATTTTTAGATTGTCCTAGAGGATCACAAGAATGCGACAGCACTGTTGCCTTGCAACTCCAGGGTCCGGGTTTGATTCCCACCTAAAAGTCTGTGTACATGGAGTTTGCATGGTCTCCCTGTGCTTGGTGGGTTTGCTCTGGGTACAGCAGGTTCCTTCCAAAGTTCAAAAACATGCAGATTCGCCTATTAGTAGTGAGTGAATTTTGACTGGGGTCCAACCACAGTTGTAAAAAATGGGAATAAATACAACGGTAATCACCACTGGCCTCCACGGTTCCTTGTTGGCCTACAGAGATCCCTAGATTGATGGATTCATTCTTTCATCCTGCATATACAGCTTATCATGTGTAGTGGGTCGCAGGGGGCCTGGAGCCTATACCAGGAGGCTTGGGGCACAAACCTGGACAGGGTGCCAATCCATTGCAGAACACACACACACACTACGCCAAGGCCCGTATACACACACACAAGTTGTGTGTTTTGACTGGGGAGGAAACCCACCAAGCATGGAGAGAACTCACAAACTCCACATCCAAGGCGGGAAAGAAACCCGGACCATGGAGGTGCTTGAAGACTGTGCTAACGACTACACCACTGTGCCGCCTATACAGAGTATATGATATAAAACAAAGTTCATTAAAATCTTTTCACCCACATCCAGCCTTGCGGATTTGTGTCCGTTACACTTGATTTATTCGACTTTTTTTTTTTTTTTTTTTTGGGCATGTATGCTGATGCTGCAGAAGTTTTGTTAAACGTACGTATAAGAAGTAGCTGCGGTATTTTTGCCGTCCTCACAGGACTTCACACTGGTCTTTACACTGTTCCTTTCCAGACACACATACAAAAAAAAAAAACACAGATCAGCATTTCCATGCACACCGCTTTATTTACGGCGGAACGTCACCGCGACGTGTCGTAACGCATGTGCACGACTAATAACAGGCGGCCCTTTAACCCAGCGCGAGCGCGTGAATAAAAAAAAAAGAAGGGGGGGAGGGGGAAGCGCGCCGCCGTTTCCCGGGTAGTGATGGGTGCACGAGGGAAAGAAACCCGGTGGGAAACGAGCAGCAGGTACGATACCTCCATCACACGTTTACACTCGGTGGTGTCAAGCAGATCACGCGCTCATTTGTTATAGCGTGTTTAATGTGTACACTGGGTGTTTCTGAGCTTTTGCCCCCTACAGCGTGTTGGTAATGTAACCCAAGCGCTTATGTAATGTGCTTCACGGCTGCTGTCCATAGCGAAAGATTGCCGCTCCGCGCGCACTATGCATGCGTCAGCAAAAAAGTGCGCGAGGCACATTTATTCCAGGCGTTAGAAGGAGCCGATAGGACGCCGGTTCCGAGGTTATATTTATCCTTTTTTCTTGTCTTTTCTTTATCTGATACTTCGAACGCATTCTCTCTGATGTGAGATTAAAGACAAGGAACGGCTCGTACAGTACGAACAGGTATGATTACACAACAGGTAGGCTTTTATTTTCGTTACGCCAGATCATCACATCTACAGTAGATTTCATTCTCAGGATTAGAACATTGTATTTCAAAGTGAGAGCAATGACGTCACCTCCTCCTCTTCACTAGCCTCTGTGTAATAGTTTCTTTTGTTGTTGTTGGTGTTTATGCAACTCTTCGTTGGAGAAATTTGCACGTTCGTGGTTCATCTGGAGCTTAATTTAGGCAAAGTTAGGATTTTTTTGTGGCATCTGACTCTCACTGTATGCAACTGACTGGTTCAAAATTCTGACTATTTAAATTACAGGATAAACTTATCTGAAGTGGTCAAATATCCTTGAAATTAATTTACCAAACTGCACTTTTTCTTGTTTATAGGGTAGTACCTTCAAGGATGCAACTTTTTCACCATTAGTGTGCATGTTTAATACTTCAAAATGTGAAGTGTAAAGAGATTATTTATTTTGTTTGGTTAATTTTTAATTTATACATATTTAAAGTCATTCAAATTACTTATGAGTAATGGCTTTTATTATGTGCACTGTGATATCAAAATTTAATTGTGCCAATGAATTCAGCTTGACTAAAGCCAAAAGGCTCGTGCATCCTTACATTGCTTACGGAGACAGAGGGTATGTATGTTTAGATAATAACCCAAGCAAAGTTTTCCCGCCTTGCTGTGCATATGAAGGCGGGAATCTATGTGGTACTTTGTGTTCTAGTTGAGCCCTGCCTTTGCTGACTGTTCTGTTTGTCTGGGTGCTAGACAAGCAAAGTGTGTGTGTAGGTGTGTGTGTGTGTGCGTGTGCGTGTGTGTGTGTGTTTGCTTGCTTGCTTGCAAGTGATTGCATGTTAATGCCACATTACAGTTAACAGGGTGAATGTAGAGATTGTAGTGCTGCAAGTAGTGGGCTGTGTGTTTTTGGCTGGGAGCATGCTTCAGGCTATAATTACCTACTTTTTTGCATTACCTGCTTCATGCACTGAAATGAAAAGGCATGTAAGTCTACAACCGGTTCCATGCACGACATTCACCATAAACTGGTTCCACAGATTGTTAGTTTATTTTATAAAAGTCCCCTTTTTATAAGTATCACACAATAAGGACAATGCCATGTAAAGGAGGGAATGTATCACTTGACATTCACAATTTGGAGTCATTGTTTGCTCTTTTTGAAGTGAAGTTATTTTAGCACAGGTGGATTAATCATTTTAAAAGGAGGATTAGTGTATAAAGAAAGCATGTTCTATAAGCTTCCTTTCGGTAGTTTTGCTTTATCAAGCAGAACTGATCCTCACATGGGTGTAAGAATGCAGTCAGCAGTGGTCTGCTTTAGCTGTATAGGATTGTGGTTAACCCAGTGGTTCCTAGCCCAGGACCTGCATTATGCTTACATTGCTTATTTTGCACTTTACCTACTATAATATAGCTGATCAAAGTAACCATAATAATTCCCTAGACATTGAAAGACAGGTGTTCTTCAGAACCAGGAGGATCACTGGGCCTAACAGTAATGTGAAGATGCTGGATTGGAATTATTGTAAAAAGCAATGCTCAAGATTTGCTTTGGATGGAATTACACAATCGTGTACATTCAAAAAACCAAACCCTGTATGTGGGGACATGTAGAAGTTCAGAATTTCAGTTTAATAGAATTTGACAACCAGTTCTCTTTCTCCTCTCACCTAATAAAAGGCCTTCAGTATGAGTTAGAAATATATTCAGCCGTAAGCCTCTAAGCAAAACTACTGGAATTTAGGTTTGTAATTATTAGCACAAATCCTTGGTACAGCCTCCAGCTGTAAAAGTCTAATCCTCCCTGTTCAGGAGTTCAGCAGCATAAGTTTTTTTGCCATGCTTATGAATGACCTCATCTCAAAACTCCAGTCTCCTGCAGAGAGACTCAGGGGAAATCAGAGCAAACCTAACCCACAGGATAAAGTATAGCGTAGGTTTCTTGATTAATCATTAGTTAATGATTAGAAAATGCAGACTGTAAGCTTTTTCCTTATGTTCAGGCTTCACTCGGTATCAGATAAACACATGCAAATGGTCTTTTGGCTTATCATATTACTTGGTGGTTATATATAAGTATGAAGCATAAATCTATATGTATTATATTAGTTGGTCTATGTAATGCCAGTAACATTCCTGTTTCTATCCAGTACTTTATGCTTACCCTGTAGGTTAATTAAGCTATATTCACTATATTTTTGGCACGCAATGCTGAATTTGATATTTATATTACAGTATATGTGATGCAGATGTTTTGACAAGAGTACAGCTTTAGCTATAGTTAACAATCCTATTGTCATTATTTAAAATAATAATAATTATTATTATTATTGTGCACATAATTAAGTGCTAGTGACTTTACCAAGCAGTGGTCAATACATTTACTATTTTTTGCATTTTTTATGCAACAGTTCCACAAACACCATTTATTATAAACAGATTATTATTTGTTGGTTAATTTAGCCAAATATTATTATTTTTTGCCAACACGTGTCATTCTCTGACTGATGGAATTAACTTACCACAGCCGACCTTTAGTTAAATTTTTACCAGTGCTATGTAGCCAATATATGAGGAGAGTAAACCATGGAGATTCATGGACAGTCCTATAAATCGCACAAGTTTTTCTTTATTTTTTCACTTATTTTGCTTCAGAATATCAGCTCAGTTAACATCCGGGTTAGAGTTAAATGGAAAGAAAGTGCATAGGCATGTACAATCACTTGTTCAACACACAGAGTAGTGTCTTTGATCAGGAGTTACAAAGGAACTTATGATTCAGGCATAAATAAAACCATGCACTGGCAATTCACAACAATTTAGAAGCAATTATTAAGTAGAGAACGTGTTGTTTAAAATGGTATAACATTATCAGATGTGTTTTCTTGCTAAAATGCATTCATGGTCTCACAGTACTCTGTTCCATATTGACTCACTTTCACCCATGCTACAACTGACAGTTAGTGTATAGGACGATTGTAAAGCACCTGGAGTTTGGAGTGATACATATAGTTAAACTAAGAGACTGGGGGATTTCATGTCCAACATCCACACCACCAACACTGGAGCCCCTCAGGGATGTGTCCTCTCCCTATTGCTCTTCAGCCTCTACACCAATGACTGCACCTCTACAGACCCCACTGTCAAGCTCCTGAAATTTGCAGATGACACTACAATCATCGGCCTCATCCAGGACGGTGATGAGTCTGCATACAGAAGGGAGGTCGAGCAGCTGGCTGTCTGGTGCCGTCACAACAACCTGGAGCTGAACACTCTCAAGACAGTGGAGATGATCATGGACTTCAGGAGAAACCCACCTGCACTTCCCCCACTCAACATCATGAACAGCACTGTGACAGCAGTGGAGTCATTCCGGTTCCTCGGCACGACCATCTCTCAGAACCTGAAGTGGGCCATTCACATTGACTCCACTGTTAAAAAGGCCCATCAGAGGTTGCATTTCCTTCGCCAGCTGAAGAAGTTCAACCTCCCACAGGAGCTGCTCACACAGTTCTACTCAGCCGTCATTGAATCCGTCCTGTGCACTTCAATAACTGTCTGGTTTGGCTCAGCTACAAAAGCAGACATCAGAAGACTACAAAGGACGGTTCGGACTGCTGAAAGGATTATCGGCACTCCCCTACCCACACTACAAGAACTGTATATATCCAGAGTGAAGAAAAGGGCTCGGAATATCACTCTGGACCCCTCACACCCAAGCCACCTTCTCTTTGAACTTTTGCCGTCTGGCCGACGATACAGAGCATCGAACACCAGAACAGTCAGGCACAAGAACAGTTTTTTTCCCCAGGCAATTTACCTCATGAACAGCTAAAACATTCTTCTCACTGTGCATTAAATATATGAGAAATATTATGTGCAACACCACTGTGCAATATACTGTGCAATACCACAGATATTTATTTAACTTATTTGTAAGTATCTCACACCCTACTCCATTTGATGTTAACCCAAAAAAATCCATCCTACTCAATTTGTTGTAATTTTATTTTATTTTATTTTATTTTTTTCCTATTTTGTCTTATTTGTTTTGTCCTGGAGCTCTGTCACTACAACAAATTCCTTGTACGTGCAAGCGTACTTGGCAATAAAACTCTTCTGATTCTGATTCTGAAGAGGAATTGTACTGTAATCTACTTACTTGACACCTAAGAAAATACAGAGGCAGAAACAGCGGATAAATGTTGATGAGTAAAGATGAATACACACAAAATATTTAAGCCAGGTTATTGTAGGGCAGAGCAAACAAGGGGTTTCTATAAGCAATTACACAGTGTTCCCAAAATCAGCAGACTACTTACCTCAGCAATAGAATGGCAAATGTCTAAACATGTTATTATGAAAAAGACAGGTAACTTTTTTTATTAGTTAAAAAATACCAACAACTTATAATTCCACTGATTAATAATTACACCTTCACGTAAGATCCACATTTCTAACAGTAAATAAAGAGTCTAATTTCAAATTCTGATTGCTATCCAAGATAAATGTAGTTTACTGCAACTATACACACGTGGACAAAATTGTTGGTACCCTTTCGTCAATGAAAGAAAAACTCTCAATGGTCACAGAAATAACTTTAATCTGACAAAAGTAATAATAAATAAGAATTCTATGAATGTTAACCAATGAAAGTCAGACATTGCTTTTCAACCATGCTTCAACAGAATTATAAAAAAAAACGAACTCATGGAACAGGCCTGGACAAAAATGATGGTACCCCTAACTTAATAGTTTATTGCACAACCTTTTGAGGCAATCACTGCAATCAAACGATTCCTGTAACTGTCAATGAGACTTCTGCACCTCTCTGCAGGTATTTTGGCCCACTCCTCATGAGCAAGCTGCTCCAGTTGTTTCCGGTTTGAAGGGTGCCTTTTCCAGACAGCATGTTTCAGCTCCTTCCAAAGATGCTCAATAGGATTGAGGGCTCATAGAAGGCCACTTTAGAATAGTCCAATGTTTTCCTCGTAGCCATTCTTGGGTGCTTTTAGCTGTGTTTTGGGTCATTGTGATGTTGCAAGACCCATGACCTGCGACTGAGACCCAGCTTTCTGACACTGGCCAGCACATTTCTCTCTAGAATCCCTTGATAGTCTTGAGATTTCATTGTACCCTGCACAGATGCAAGACACCCTGTGCCAGATGCAACAAAGCAGCCCCAGAACATAACAGAGCCTCCTCCATGTCTCACAGTAGGGACAGTGTTCTTTTCTTGATATGTTTCAAGTATAATTAGCAAAATTTGCCTTGGCAAAAAGTTCAATTTTTGTCTCATCTGTCCATAGGACATTCTCCCAGAAGCTTTGTGGCTTGTCAACATGTAGTTTGGCATATTCCAGTCTGTCTTTTTTATGATTTGTTTTCAACAATGGTGTCCTCCTTGGTCGTCTCCCATGTAGTCCACTTTGGCTCAAACAACGACGGATGGTGCGATCTGACACTGATGTTCCTTGAGCATGAAGTTCACCTTGGATCTCTTTAGAAGTCTTTCTAGGCTCTTTTGTTACCATTCAGATTATCCGTCTCTTTGATTTGTCATAAATTTTCCTCCTGCGGCCACGTCCAGGGAGGTTGGCTACAGTCCCATGGATCTTAAATTTCTGAATAATATGTGCAACTGTAGTCACAGGAACATCTAGCTGCTTGGAAATGGTCTTATAGCCTTTACCTTTAACATGCTTGTCTATAATTTTCTTTCGAATCCCCTGAGACAACTTTTCCCTTCACTTCCTCTGGTCCATGTTGAGTGTGGTACAGACCATGTCACCAAACAACACAGTGATTTCCTGGAGTCCTATATATAGGCCCACAAGATTGTAGACACCTGTGATGCTAATTAGTGGACACACCTTGAATTAACATGTCCCTTTGGTCACATTATTTTCAGTATTTTCTAGGGGTACCATCATTTTTGTCCAGGCCTGTTCCATGAGTTTATTTTTTAAAATAATGCTGTTGAAGCATGGTTGAAAAGCAATGTCTAACTTTCATTGGTTAACATTCATAGAATTTTTTTTAAATTATTACTTTTGTCAGATTAAAGTTATTTATGTGACCATTGTGAGTTTTTCTTTCATTGACCGAAGGGTACCAACAATTTTGTCCACGTGTGTATCTGCATTTGGATATCTCCATTTGCGACTGGATCTTTGACTTTCTGACCAGAAGGTCACAGGTAGCTTGATTTCATCATCAATAACCCTCAGTACAGGTACACCAATGAGGTGCGTTCTCAGCCCTCTCCTGTACTCTCTGCTCACATACTGTATGATTGCACTGCTAAACATAACTCCGACTACATCTTCATGTTTGCGGTCGACATAATCATTATAGGTCTCATCACAGATCAGGGTGAGACTGCCTACAGAGAAGAGGTCAGGACACTAGGGAGTAGGTTCAAGGACAATAACCTTCTACTGAATGTCACCAAAACAAAGAATATGTTAGTGGACTACAGGATGGCGCCGAGGTTGAGAGGATAAACAACTTAAAATTCCTTGGCGTCCATATCACAAATGCCTTTTCCTGGACATTACACAATGACACCATGGTAAAGAAAGCCTTTCCTGGGGAGGCTGAGGAAGTTCGGCATGAAGACCAGCCCCCTCACTGATTTCTACAGGGCCACCACCTGGAGCCTTCAGACTGGATGTATCACAGTGTGGTACAGTATGAGTACTGTTCCAGCCGAAGCCGGATGGCACTGCAAAATGTGGTAGAAACTGGCCAGAACATCACTGGAAGCATGTTCCCGTTCATCTGAGATATATATTACAGACGATGCCTGCAGAAAGCACATAGCATCATCCAAAACCACAACCAGCCCGCACGCAGACTTTTCTCTCTGCTGCCATCTGGCAGGCGGTACAGGAGCCTGTCCACACACACCAAGACAGTTTCTATCTGAGACAGAAAGACTATTAGGATTCTAAACTCGATTGGATAGGCTGAGTGATATAATAATTACATAACACCATGTTTCAGAAAATAAAAAAAAACTTGTTTTAAAGGACAAGGTTGTTTAAAGGTGTACTAGGATTTGGTGTGGCGTTGTTTTTCTTCAGTGAGAGGAATTCATAATGCTTTAGCATACCAAGATATTTTGGACAATTTCATGCTCCCAAATTTGAGGAGCTTGGGGATAGTTTGGTGGTGGTCCCTTCCTGTTCCAACATGACAGTGCACTAGTGCACCAGCGCAAAGCAAGGTCTGTAAAGACATGGATGAGTGAGTTGGGTGTGAAAGTACTTGACTGAATACTTTTACTAATATAATATATATGCTTGAAGGGATTTCCACAGTTTTGTCCCATCGAAGGCTTTTTTCCTTTCCGTAAAGCTTATTGGCATAGGTATTACAATGGATTCCCTTCCGGCTACAACCCACCCATTTCTCCAGGCTTGGGACTAGCACAAGGAATGACCCGCGTCTCAGTGACTGGGTATTATATATGGGTAAAGGGCTTAGGGCATTGTCCAAAGGCACTACAGTGCTTGATTCCTCCAATCAGCAAAACAGAGCCTCAGCCACCTGAGCAACTACTGCTTACCACATGAAAAAGTCATTAAGCAACAGAAAAAGGTTAAGACACATACAATGCCTTTAAGCATCATCAAGAAATTTCTTGCAGTACACATAATGGAAACACTGCCTGCCCTACATGCACTTATTTCCCTCTCTTATTTCTTTTATGTCAGTGCTAACTCTCTTATGTCTGCAAATTGGATCAAGATAAGCTTTTTTACAAAACTGATGACACTAAAACATCCGCTTATCACATGATCAATATTAAACCTGTTTCTTCAGCCACCTTAAACATGTTCTCCCTGTGCGTGATGGGTTTCTTCTTGGTCTCCTCCCACAGTCCAAAAACATACAGATTAGGTTAATTGGCATTCCCAAAATCTCTGAAGTGTGTGAATACGCGGGTGAGTGTGTGTATGTGTGTGTGCCCGGCATCCTATCCAGCGTGTTCCCCACCTTGGGCCAAAAGTTTCCTGAGATAGGCTCCAGGACCCCGATTATATTCTATACAGTATAGACAATGAGGAGAGTATACATTTATTTATAAATGTCATGAGTTTACAGATCAGTTCCTCAGTCCTCGTTAATAGTTTGCACAAAATTTGATTGAAATACTAAATTTCATTAATGTATCTTCAACTGCCTATCACCCAGTACTCCTCTTAGACCCATCTGTATGTGTCTGTGCCCATTGTATAAACATTTGTGCTAGTGTTTCTGCTGTCATGTAGCCAGTGTGATGATGGCTCCTGATTTGGCTGTGCTCTCCAGCTAATGTAATTAGAAAGCATTTGCATTGACTGATTACAGAAGAATGTGACTCGGGTGAGTGTTATTTTTGGAGTCAGCTTGGCTACTTGTCCTTGTCTTGACATGGTAGGCTATATACACATGTTCAGCCTCAGTATGGGCTGCTCTATGTTTATCTATGCATTTTCCTTTTCTGCTTTTACGTTCACTACGGGCTGCTTTTTGCAGTTGATGTTTATGACTGGTATCTAAAATGAATGATGTGGTATAGAGATTTCAAAATTAAGTCTAATCCTTATCATTGATGTGAATAATGCTAAACTGGAATACATATGCATTGTTTTTTTTTTCTTTAAAAAAAAGTTTTTCACTTTAAAAATTTCTCTTTAAATCTGAACATTCAACAGGTTCAGACTCTTTGTAACTAAATATCTACATATCTACACATTATAATCATCATAGTTAATGTTGTTGAAAGATATGTCTAAAATGAATAACTAAATAATAAGGGCTTAAAACTGATTTCTGTGCCTTACTGCATCAAATTATATTGGTACCAGGCTGTTGTCTTTTCAGCTGATAAGATATCTTTTTCTCTTTGACTGCCAAAGTCTGGTGTTGTCATCATTAGCTGTTATTATATAGAAGACAGTGGCACACACACACACACAGCCCTCAGAACTTCAGATGCAGCTGATCCAAAGCCGTCCTTGTAGGAACGGAAAAGAAGAACAGAGAAGAAGAGGGTTGGGGGGGGCAAAATGCAAAGTCTGTGACAAAGGAACAGTAGGGTTTACTGTCTGGCTGACCTCCAGGTCTCATTATTACAATAAGCCACACATAGTAAAGGAGAGACCTTTTTGGAGGAAAGAGAAGATTCTGAGCAGAAATGCAAAATGAATGTCGCCTAAAAGTAAGAAGGAAAAACAAGAGAGAAGAAAGATTTTGATGAGTAGTAATGCTCTTTGAAGCAGAACTAAGTGGAAGGAATGAAGCAGTGGATGGGGATTTTGAGCTGGGAGGCAGTGTGCGAGTGTGAGCAGTGTTCGTTCGAGAGTCATCGAGTTAAAAATAACTTTATTGTGGTAGATCATGTTTTGGTAGGAGGGACCTGCTTTCCATGCTAGGACAGCCCGTTGGGCAAGGGAGCAGTATGCATGTGTGTGAGCGTGTGTTTGTGCGTGCGGGTGTGTGCACGCTGACAGAAGAGGAGTGAATGCTGTGCTCTGCTCAACACGCACATCCACACACCCCTTTGTGCTGTTCCTCTACTACCCTGACGCTGTGTGTTCTGTGCTTTAGATGATGCGGTGGATATAAAGCTGGGCTCCATGAGTGCTATGAGTGACTCTCTGGGTGAGCTAGACACTCCAGGCAGCTTCGGTGAGAAAGCGGCCATATTTCGTGAAGGGAAGGGCAATGTAAGCACACTCAGTGGCACCGACCATGCCCTAATCGCTCTGCACTCACCCTACCAGCCGCCCAGTGCTGTGCACAACAGGACTGCCGCCGCAGCAGCAGCTCTCTGCAGGGCGAATAGGTAGGACTGCTTTCCTCCCTCCCTCCTACAGAATTCTCTTACAGAATTGTACCTGTATTCATGTCTTTCCATTAGTGGGCTCTGTTTGACTTACTATTGATTATGATGTTTAAACAAGTCCTGCCTTGTGGAAATGAATGTGGGACAAGTGCGGATCTATAAGTGTGACTGAGCGTATACACGAGTGTATGCGTGCAAATAAGCAACCCTTATTTGCACACTGTTTCTCTTCTTTTTTTTTTTGTACGGATGTGTGTATCTGTCTGTGTAACTCACTTTTCAGCAGTTAATCTTTAACATATGTAATCGGTAAGAACGTCCCAACGAGACACAGAGCAGCCTTTGTGCTCTCGCACAAGTTTGGCTGAAAAGTGCAGTAGACTTTGTCCCTGTAAACATCGTCTCAATGTTCAGGCTGCACTTCAAAACCAGACAGCGAACTGGACTCAAATCAAGCACCTGCTACTTTCCAGGCTGTGCTCAGTAACTCAGTAAGAGTGGTGTTAACAGAAGTTAAGAGATGGCCTGAACTGGGAATGCAAGGCCTCTGTGTAAAGTGTGTTTAAATTCCAAATTTGCAGCCTCGCCCATGCCATTTTCCCATAGACTCGCCAATTTTTGTTTGCTTTTTCTGGACACTACAGGATTATACAGTTACACAAGCATGCTCGGCTTGTTTGTGGCATAAACAGCAACCAAAACAACCAAAATGGCTGACATGCTTCTTCATATCATAGACACATCCCAGCAAGACACATGCCAGGATTACATACAAACACACAGCTTTACAGTCTATGTTAATACTTTGTTGCTCTGACATGTTGACATCTGTAAAACTTTCTTAAAGGTGTTAGAGAAGAGCTGGAAGCTGTTTGAGAAACAATTATGTGTTCAGACCAGTTCTCCTCCTTTATTGCACTTCTTCTACCCGCTTTCTCTTTCTTCATTATCCCTATTTCTTTCTCTTTTGCTTCCTGTGATATTTACATTGTAATTTTTTCCTTTTATTTTACCCTACATACATAGTTTTACTGTTTCATTTGAGCCCATGCATTCATTTCATTCATCATTACCAATAAAATTGCTTGAGATTTATCAACAACATGCGGCCCGTTATTAAGGATGAGCTCACCACTCCAGCCCGCTGCTCTCCAAGCTGCATGAGAAATTAGATGTCTCAGGTAGACACGGTGATGTCATCCCTGGCTTAAGAGAGCGTGTCTCCAGGGAGACAGCGTTTCACTCAGCTGGCCCACCATCAAAATGACCTCACCTCTGCCTCCTGCCCGGCAGCATTGCCTCTCAACAGCTCTATGAATGCATTAAGATAAACAAACTGCCTCAAGATGATTTCTTTTTAATAGTTCATATGATTTGACGGCTTATCATGTAATAATGCCTGGAAAATTTGTCTGTTTTTCTCTCTTTCTTGCTAGGAAATGTCAACAGGCAGAGGAGATGCAGCTTAATATGGTCCAAAACACCTTCTCAGACCTGTTTCCCTCAGAGTGTTTGCTACCCTGGACCAAAAACAGTGCAACTCAGGTAAAAAACAAAACAAAAAAAAACAAGCTTCCCTAGTCATAACCACCACTCACTCTTACCACCTGTTCACATGGACTACATATTTCATAGGTGTATGCGGAAATATTGATTTAACATCCAAAATGTTATGGCTAAAATCATCAGTTCGACCTTACTAAAACAAACTGTATTTTGTTAGTTTTAAATGAGCAGAAAAACGAATGGGAGCCAATGGGCCATCATTACTTAACTTTATCCAATGGCTTAGGCTCATAGATCATAGTGCTTTCAAAGTTTTTCAACTAAACATTATGTCCATGTAGTGGCCTTTTCAGCTTAGTTCACAAATTTTCTAATTAAAGAGATAAATAGACATTTCAGACAAAGCTTCAACATTAGCTGGGTAAATGCGTTCTATAGTGCTTATAACCCTATCCCCATGATTCTTAAACAGGGGTCTGGGCCCTCCTAGGGCCTTTGAAACATAGCCAGAGCATTTTGCTTTACACTGGTGTCAATCAACCAGAACTACACAGCATGTGGACGCCTAATCACTACTGTGAGCCTTCTCCAAACTTTTGCCACAAACTTTGAAGCACAGTTAACTGTTAACTACAATATGTAGCATTGAGAATTTATCGTTACTGGAATTAAGGGAACTAATACCTGTTCCGGCTTGACAATACCACTCTGTATAAAGCAAGTCCACAAAGACAAGGTTTGCCAAGTTTGGAATGGAGAAACTCAAATAGCCTAAACAGAGTCCTTACCTCATAGATTGTGTTTCTATATACATTTTAAAATGCGACTAATACTAGAATAGTTTGATAATGTTTGCAAAATAAATATCTAATGAGTGGTGCTAAAGTTACAGTTATAGGCATATGTGGCTACAATAGGTTTTTGACATAATTTTCAATAAGATGCTTGTATTTGTTCTTTTTCTGATCCCATACTAAGATTTGCACAACTTCTTGGCCAAAAGTGAGCAACTTTATTTGTGAATAGGGTTACTGGGACACTGGCCGTAATGGTTTATCAGCCCTATAGCATGGGTGAGAGGAATGTGAGGCTTTAGATCACACCAGATCAAAACAGAATGTTCTAGAAAGCACTGCAGTTCCTTACAGTATAAAGTGAATATCTGCTCCATTGGGAAACCAGATAGACTACAAACAATATATTCTATTTTGAATCACAGGCAGAAAAAAACACGTTCATTATCAGTCATTTTCTGAATTTCATTATGGTTATGGCCAGTATAGGCTAGCACAAGGTTTTGGTCCTGTCGCAAACGGTGACCCATACCGTATGGCCTAGCTCAAGTCCACACTTTTCTGATGTAATGTTTTGTGAAGGTGCATTCATTAAGTAAACAAACACAACATTTGCTTACAGATAAATACAATACATAGTTCCAGCAACATTATAATACTTTCAGTTACTCTCACTCTTATGAATAAGTACATTATGTCTATTAACTGTAAGCACTGACTGTATGAAGGTAGGAGCTAGCTAACTATGCTAAAAAGGCCATAGAAGTATTAACTTTTTAAATGAAACCAAACTTATATCTGATAGTTTAAATATGTTTAAGTGAGAAAAGTTACCCTCAACAGATAACAAAATCGTATTTAAAAGCAAAACCATTCTGTGCTGTAGAATTGTGAAAGGTGAAAATTCACTCTCCTGCAAAGGCAAGATTTGAGAAGGTCAGAAATTGTCATTACAGTATAAGTAAACACACCCTTAGCCAGTAATATTAAAGAGCTTATGCTACAATAAAGTTAAAGAGGCAGATCAGACTTTCAATATGGTTAATCCTCTGGCTGTACTGATACTGGTATTAAGACACCCCCTTACTCTCTCCAACACACACACATTTTGTACACTCTCCACAAGCTGCCATGGTAGGCTATCAGTTAAAAGTAAACATGGTCAGTATGTCAACTTATCTCTCTTCTGTTTACACTGTTTTAATACCATGGCAACCATTTTTCAATGTATTAAATTTTGTTTGCCATGTTAAACAAGCTGATTAGCACTCCTATGCCATATACACTTATCACATGCACCGTGCTGATGAACAAGATTCATACCATATCTTTTTATTGACGCTGCTTCTATGAAAATCAAATAAAAAATATAGCAGATGAGCAATAATTAATTCTTCCGATAATCCAAAAGTTTGCTTACTGTCATTGTAATTTTTCACGTAGATGAAGGGTGACCAGGCTTGTGTGTGCGCGTGTGTGTGTGTGTGTGTCAGAAAGAAGTCAGAGAAAGCAGTCTTAGATAAGTATCGTTATTATGGATAATAAATTAAACTTGCTTTAGTCATGATCACTATTTTCATTGCATTTATATATATATATATATGATAGTGTTATGAGTTTCCTTCTGCGATGTATTAACTGTTTGAATAGTCTCTGATAATGCTGTAAGTATTCAGTGGTCTGTAATTCCCAAACAAGGCCAATTTGTTTAAACTACTCTGAGTATTGTGTATAATGCGTTATTATTTTATAAAATGGCAAAATAAAAAAAAGTTCATAAAATATAATTAAAGCAGCTAGTAACAGCAGCAGACATGGCTCAGCTGAAATAATTATTCAGACACTAAGTAAATAACACAGAGAGCTGCATTTCTCAACAGAGCCAGACAGCACTCTTCTTATATCTCCATGGTCAGCCATCCATTTCAGCTGCATCTGGGAGGTTCCTTCAGCTGATAATGACTTAGCAGTTAGGTTTCCGTGTTCAGCTCGTCCATTCTCAGCAGTGTCTAGGTAGGGGTGGGTTGTCCATGCATATTCACATGCAGCAAGCTTTAAAGATGATTGTTGTACAACATCAAATGCACCTTTCCCGATAGCATTGGGATGGCAAAGTTTGCATTGCCACACTAACTGATGTTGCAGACATTGACCACTTTGTAAAGGTCAGTAGTTCACTTTTAAAGGTGGGGAACCTGGACCAGAACAGGGATCTGCTGTCAAAGCATTCCTACATAAGAAGGTCCCAGGCTTCAGAACTATGAAGCCAGCGTTGCCAAAGGCTGTCTTTAAGTTAGAAAATGCTGGACCCGGCTTCTCCTGTCTCTAGGGTAGTTTCCAATTCTCAAAGCCCGTGCATGACAGACATGCTTTTGATAGGTTTCAGAAGTGGGACCTACCCTCATGCTTTTGATGAGTATCACTTATCTACTCTGCAGAGAGAAAGAGAGAGAACCCATAGCTGAGTTGTAAACATTTTACCTTCTTCAGCAAATTGAGAGTCCTACTATTGACCCCAAGATGGTCAACAAGTGAAGTATGTTGATGGAAGACCTTAGTCAGAACATCTAGGTAGCTTCCTTCATAAACAAATCTACAGTACTGTTACAGATGCATGGTAAGATTTGGAAGCCTCTGTCTGTGCCTGTGGGTCCGACTTCTTGTGAAGACTGTAATCTAGCAGTTCACGAAACACATCTCAATTTAAAAGCCCCAACCACACAGGGGATGCATACCCTTAATGGTGTCTTATTGTCCCATGGTTCCTATACACAGTCAGATTCCTTAAATGTTAACTTACCGCATAAGAATGACTAAATTATGGCAATGTTCTACAGCATTGTGGATGACATTTCTCTAGGGTTTGTTATTGCCTCTTGAATGGGGTGAGGTAATTTCTTAATCCATGGTCCCTTAGGAGCCCTGTGAGGAGGAGTGTCCACTTTGTGTAGAAGTCTCTTAAAGATCCTCTATATGGGCCTTGTATTTAAAGGCACCACTGGACAAAGGATGAATATAAGTCAAGGATCTCCTTGACTTATAGACAAGCCCGGACTTCAAGTCCCTTGTGTGACGTGCCACTCTTTGTGGAGTGTCTCCTCACCATGGACTTTATTTAGAGCTGAACCACTTGAGGAAATCTATGCTGCTGCTACCTGGGTGGCACCATGCACCTTCTCCAGATTTTCTCCAGATTAGGTTAACTTGGCCTCTTCACAGCAGATATTATCCAGGTGTTACACACCATTCCTGGCTGTTAGAAGGGGTGAAATATAATGCTAGTGACATATGTAACTGTGATTCTATGACCCCCATATAACCACCAGATTGTCTTGTCTTTTAGTATGAGAAGGTTCTAGGGAAGTATTGCTGTCTAAGTTATTTTAGCTGAATTTGCTAGACCGTGTTGGAAAATCTTTATAAAGTAGTTATAATTTACTATACTAGAATCCTTATACCCTTCACTCCTTGCAGTTTTTTTATAGCAATTTTATGCAACAAACATGGCACATGAAGAACTTGTGATTTTTCAGTACTCATGTGCTCATTTTTAATGTATAATTTGAATATGAAGAGAGTGCATATGGAGTTTGATTACTTTGGATCGTGTATTCAGCCCCAGCTATGCCTATTATGGCATGTGCGTTAAACATGGAGTGACTTCACCTTCAGGCAGGAGGTGAAGTGAGTTAATAAATGGCTAAGTGAGTGTCTGAAATCAGTGGATTAAAGAAAGACAGGTAAAATGGAAAGTTCCTTGAGTGCTATTTTAAGTGATCTGCCGAGTGATACAGTTTGAGAGGCTGACCCAGACTCATTCTCATGCAGACATGATGAACATGTGGCTGTATAATTACCATCAGTTGTGTAGGGATGTGTGATGTAGAGAAAGTCCAGATCAGCAGGCATGGTGTGTGTACGTGCATATATGTGTGTAAGAGATAGTAAGGCTGTGGCAGGCTCTCTCTCTCTCTCTCTCTCTCTGTGTCAGAAAGGCCAGCTTGGACTTGTGCAAAGGCTGAAATTGGAGCAGTACACAGCAGCGCAGTGGAGCTGAGGGCAGTATAAGAGCTCGTTGTGCATACATAGGTTATATGTTTCTGAACAATTTTCAGTTAAGTGATAAGGGCCATAGTAACATGGGGTGACTTTTGTAATTCTCACACACTTGCTTAAACTTTGAGAAACCAATTCAACAAAAACAGTACATGGACACATATGGTAACACATTCTACGCCCAACTGTTGAATTCTCTTAAAACATTGTAGGTGGGTCCAGACTTAACATATCTAACTCACATAACCACATACTGCTTCACTGTGGTTACTGAATAATTTATAGCAATTACTGAGTAATATATTTTGCATAAAAGTGCATAGCTGAATTATAGGTCAGGAGTCTAAGATAGAAAAATGATATTTTCTGTGCCTTTACTGCAGGTACTCATTTGCTGAGTATTCAGTTATCATATTTAGGAAAGAGCACACACTTAATTTCATGTGCAACTGAGTGGTTCCTAGCCTAGAAAAGTCAATATCGGATCAGGAAACCATCAATCAGAATCTCAGGCAAACCAAGATCTCAGTAACCGAAGGACAACCAGTGTTGCCAACTCCTCAGTAAGGAGAGTAGTTACTGGTTATCCTAAAAGTCTCTAGAAGTTGCTAAATGATGTCATTGCCTAATTTGAATAATTGTCTATTTGAATTTTTAATTTCAATTTAATTTCATAGAGAGACACACACATACAGTGGACGAGGTGCATAAGTGACTGAGAAAGTGTGAGACTGCGAGTCAAATGTTGACAATTATTTACATTATTAGTTATTAGATTAACAATAAAGAAACTTTTACATTTACATCCCACTCTGTAAACCAAGGCAGGCTCAGCGTGGACTTTGCGCATGCGCAGTCCGGTGTGGACACTGCAGTGGGTCTCCTCCTCTTTACTCTGACTACAGCTGGGACTGCTGGGATGGTGAAACTGACCACCTGTAAGTGCTTCGGGATGGGGAAAAGTCTCAAATAACACCAGGAAAAAGGTGCACGATTCGTCGCTAGCTGCTTTTTAAAAAGTCTGCAAGAGGGTTTGGAAAGTCATCTGATTTAGCGAGAAAGTCGCCACGTTGGCAACACTGAGGACAGCAGTAGAGTTTGAATACCAGAATATTCATTCACACATCAGGAAAAAATAATAATGCCCATTACGTCACTGAGGATACGTTTGACAGAGGCTTATGTAGTGATAAGTGGTGATTGAGTGCAGGTGTGTGTAATCAGAAATTAGACAAATGTATACAGTATGCTTGTGTTCAACTGGTCCAATATAGCTCACTACAGCTCACAGTTTCACTAGTTTAATAAAATACTTCTTAAGAAAAGGTTAACCAGCAGTAAAAAATAGGTTATAATTTACGTTCAATATGGCAGACGAGAAAATTACTGGAGATTTTAATGTCATTTTAAGTTCAAACCACTCTTTACAGTGAGCACTGCGCTTGTCGGGATTTTACTAACTCACATGTGTTCTAAGGGCAGAAAAGAAAATTATTGATCCATCACGTGACCAATGAAGTCAAACAGGTAGGTAGGATATCAAACTGTAGGTGGGACTTAGAAAAACAAATTGGTTTCCAGAGAAAACAGGCCAGAACTTATGTGCTTACAGTAAGTACAAAAGTAATGTGTTACTATAATATATTATTTTTGGCAGTACCTCATACAGGGTGGGTGAAAATTAAGTAGGTGTCTCTAAATAGATGAAAGTAAATAGGATTTTATTTTTCCCAAATCGATAGTACAGGCATCGGCCGCAACAGCATATCCGGAGACGATAAAAAATTGTCATGCAAATCTGATGACCACAGGCTTGGTGAACAATGCAAAAAGAAGTGGCCCCCCATCCATATTAAAATGTAAACATTGGCTTTTATTTTCCTGTGTAATAAAGTACAAGTACAATTTGTTTCCACAAATAATTTTACATTTTTAATGACTAGTTACTTTCCAATCAACCAGTAATATAACATGTCGCTTTTCAATATAGTAACACAGTAATAATAACATTTTTTAGTAGCTAATAACAAATATTTACCGCTCCTGAGTGGTACAGTGTTAAACGGCTAGCGGGAGGTCGCAGGTTAAATTCTTCCTGTTTGTTTTTTTGTGCTTAATCTGTGCATAATGTAAATGTTATTAACTAGCTTGGTGTGTTACGGTGCTGTCCTCAGAGCAGTCACAGTTTAGTTTCTGTTTTAGTCTATAAAATTAGTTTTAGTTTCATTTTGAATTGATTTCATTTGATTTCTATTTATAAACATTCATTTATAGCAGTGATATAGCATGTGATATAGTTAAATCTTTTTAAATTTAACTGTTTGTAATGTAACTACTTATCCAGTCTAGGAAGGTTGATATACCATAATCAACCCTAACCCTAGAAGTGTGATTTAATTTCAAATATTGAGCAGAAATGTTTCTGTAACAAGGTCACTTACAAGTGAATGCTTAACTAAGATTCTTTGACATCACTCGTCAGTCCAGGCCTAATGGTCATAAAGCACATTTCTGCCTCCAAATGAATATGCTAAAGCCAGTATATTTTTTGTGCTGTTTTGCAGTTGTTCCACTAAAAGCATGTGAGTAAGTGAAAAAAAAAAGGATTCTGGGCTACTGTGCATTCTCTATATTATGGAAGTTGATAGCTGTTATGGCACATCTGCTGTTCCAATTCATAGTTGAAAACTAACATAATCACTATGTATGTTACTAAAGCTGTATGCTCAATTGACTTTTTTTTTCAAACACCATTATTCATTTAACATTGCATTGCATTGTAACATTTTTACAATATTTAACATTAATAACATATTTCTCCAGGCCATTAAATTTCTCAAACATTACACACTGAACAATTTTTTTGAGATTCTTGTTTAAAGCTGGGACAACTACATTAGCCTCTGCTAATATATCACACTAAATATTTTATGTTTTATAATTGGAAGGTTATGTGTGGGTTGTTTTGGTCTGTCTATACATCCAGAAACAGACTGTTTTATTCGTTTTATTGAATGGACTTCCGTGGTTAATTTTGCTAATTAGAAAATATTTGGTCAGGTTTTTACCTGTATGAACGTTTTCAATGGGTTAACTTTGTTGTTTGTAGGCAGGAAATCTGGCATTGTATATCCCTAGTGTAAAATTACTTTATGTGTTCAGCATATGAGACTTCTAGTTAGATTTTATTTCTTATGTTTATATAACTCCAAATACCTTTTAAAGGGGTTTTCATCGAACACAACATACTGTATAAGGTCAAACAATTCTCTGCTATCTGATTTGGCTCACACTTGACCCCAGTGTTGACGACTCAGTCCTAGCAAAAACTATGGCAATTCTCTAATGCCTGCTCCACTATTGTTCAGGAGCTGTGGGATGATTCAGTCAGGCTTTCAGCTTTTGTTTTTCAGTGATTGGAAGGAGTAAAGCTGTGAAGCCACAGCTATAGAAGCAGGTTGGTACCTCTGTGACCTTCTGCTCCTTGCTGGCCTGTGTGAAGTGTGTCTTTGCAATCTTATTGGCCTAACAGGCTTTTCATTGAGCGGCTGCAGTGGCCAGAACAAAAGGAGCGTGACAGTTAGCCCAGCTGTTTGTCTGTCCCTACCTTGTAGATATGTAAGGTTTGTATGCTCTTGCTTCACACAGCCTTGACATCATCACCTCCCCCATCTTACTGCTGAATAGAGCAAGCAAGCATTGCATCACTCAGTATTTTCTAATCTTTGGTAGAAAAAAGTTTTCTAGCATAAGGAAATAGGAACAGACTTTGCTTGGGCATGATAACTCACCTAACTTTGATCTTAAGTAAGGCCTAGTGCCACAGTACTATTTATGTTTGTTTTATCTCACTGTTGTGCATTTTGTTTGAGAGACTGTACATTCTGTTGGCCGACTCATTTAACAGTAAGAGTAGAAATGGATGTCTGTTTTTCTCGACAATGTTATGATTATCAACAAGAGGGCACTGTTCTCCAGAAATGAAATAATACAGAACATTAATACAAAGAACATCAGTCCTCTCTCATTGCCTACAGTATATGTAGACACTAAAAGAAATGTGTCCTGGTTGATAACAATGCTGATTATTTCTGTGCTATGTAAAGAAGGAACCTACTGAAGGTGTCTTTCCCGCTTTGACTTTTAGTAATATGAGTAAAAGGAGTACAAGGTGGAATTTGAGTGACGGGTGAGTTGTCAGCAGGTTTGTTAGAGTGGAGCCATGAAAAGTGGAAAGGCCCTGGCTGCTGACATGCCATTGTTTTAGCTGTGGTTTTAAGGAGCTATTTCAGTCATGAGAAATTGCTTCTCGCAGGCCCCACATTTGCAGTGTCATGATAGATTTTCATGACAAAGGCAGCGTGGTAGACCTGCTGTCTCAAATCTCTATTGAATGCGAGAGCCGCAACCCTTGTATTATTTGAATAAGCAGTGCCGCTGCCCTCAGACTCCTGCCTTGATCCACTTTAACACTTCAATAAATTCATTTGCAACAAAAGGGGCATCTTCATCTCCCATATTAGAGAGGCGTTATTTACAATTTGTTCTCTCTGCGCACGCACGTACACACAAATATGCAAGGCTAAACCCTCCATGATGTCTTATTATGACACCTGAACATTTTGTAGCTTGTACAAACCTTATTCAGAGAATTCATGTTTGACGTTTCCTCTGTTTCCCTGTGTTGCCGCAGCCAGGGTTTTAGTGTTTACATTTGTCTCAAATAAGTATCTTATCTCAACCCCATACTGCTGCATTTACTTATGTAATCATCCCTATACATATGGTCTCATAGTAATTATGTAAGTTTTGACCATGACCGCCAGTTTATTTATGGAGAAAATTATAGCTCTAAACACATCTTGACATCATGCTTTATAGTTCAAGGACTGCTGCAGGTTATCCTTCTCCCTCGGCACAGACTAAGAACATGCTGCAATATTTCAAGGCAAGAGAGAAGGTATTATTAGCCTAAACACTCATACTCTTTCCCTGCACCATGGTTTGTCCTTTCTTTATTTGCTGAGCATGCTAAATTTGTTCCCCCAAGAGTAGATTTGGCTTTGTGTATCCCCTTCCGTTGAGCTTGTCTTTATGTCTGCAAGCAGAAACTCTGATTCCACAAACACCGAGTGAAGGGTTACATGGAAATGACCCAAATACTGCACCACTATACAGTATATCATGTAAAGAATGCGTAAATACTGTATAAATGAGACTTTTCACTTGTTCAGGTGAAATATGTCATTTATTTTTAGCTTTACTGTATATGTGATGGTATGTCTACTGTATGTCCAAAATAACCTTTAAGCCAACTTTAAAATGTCATTATGTCTGTTCAGGGTGCTGCGCATATCCTACATAGCTTAGAGTGTGTATTAACATATGCATTCAATCAGAATATAATAATCAAAGTGTTTGTATGTACATGTTATCATCTTAACGCAAGTACCTTAACATGCCAACCTGTCTGTGTGTGTTTGCCAGTGTGAGAAGGGTTTGGTTGATAAATTGTGAAATAAAATCCTGCTGCTCTTTGGATCGTGACCTCAGTCCCAACCATCCCCACAGGGACCCAAAACCCCCTGCTCCGCACAGCAGCTTGCGCAGCTTTCCTAACATGACTTTATGGCATGGAAAATCAACAAACAGTCTGCTTATTTTTTTTCTCTGTTTATTTCCTTGCCATAATCGTTTAGATTTCAAATTGGCAAACCTTTCAGTTGTGTGTCTTCTTTGTTTTCTTTAGGGCTTTGACATCGTTTATGTTTTCCAGAATACTGCCAGACAGTGCACATACTATACAGACAGCCCTAGATTTTGTATGTATGTGGTTAATTAAGTTGGGGCATGCTTTTGTTGTCAAGGCTGCAAATCTTGAGAACAATGATAAGGAGTTATCTTGCTCATTGTACATTTGGTGTGGGTCTTACATTATTTCAGTATTCATGCCATTATGATAACAGGGAGTTCTTTGGCTGTTCTGCCATACTTCGCTGACCAAGAGAACAGACACCATAAATCAAATCAGAGCCAAGATAAACACAATTGAATCTAGAAGTTATAATTTATGCTACAAGTTCAGCGTCTTATACACGCCAAGCTAAAGATATTTGGTATGCTATGCTCTTTCTCTGATCTGTTTCTCTTCAGATGGCAATCACAAAGTTACAGTTCCTCACCACTTGCAAGTGATATAATAAAAGTAAAATGAACAGTTTTACAGCAAAATGAGATATCTCCAAACAAGATGTTTATTTATTTATCTATCTATTTATCTTTTTTTTTTTTTTTTTTTAAGAAGCAAGAAAGCTTACAAGCTGTTGGAAAATATTGGTTGCATTTTTTTCATCAAAAGTGTTTTGGTTATATCAGTGAGAATTTTAGCTGATTCTGCAAAAGTCTAAAACTCCACCTGACACGCTTGTTTCCTAATAGATAAATAATCCTGCGATTGCGTTTTTAGCAATGCAGTTTAGTATCAATAACATTCTCTGTTGAGCTTTAATAAAAAATATAGCAAACTTATGCTTTGATTGTGTTTTTGTAATGAGTCACTGGCAGGAACTTGGAACAAGGTTGAGGTTTTTTTACACATAAAATATTTTTAAGGAAAAGTGTTGTTGAGAATCATAAGAAATTAAAAACAATGTGATATGCCATATACAGTAAAGTCCAGTTGGCCATCAACTGACTACAAGTAAATTTGTGGTCATCTTAGTTTAGTATAGAAGTTAGAAATTATGATTGGGGAATGGGGAGTAGCAGAGGTAACTAGGTGTACGAAAAAACTGCTTCCCACACACAACACTGTCTCATGGCTCTGGTACACAAACAAATGACTCCTTGAAATTGTAGCATTATCTCGCTACAAAATTGTCTTTCGTTAAAATAACTTTCAGATGCTTTCAAAATGAAGCAAAACCAGAGGTACTTCAGTATATGAATTTAATTTGTCCTGGATGTGTGTTTTTAAGGTAATTTTGTATTGTGAATCGCATTTTTCCATAGGAAATAATGTAAATGCAGATAATCCAATCTAGCCACCCAGAAATATTACCAAAATTACCAATTTATATCACTATAAACATATTTCTGCATATAAAAACAATCAAAACATTTATAAAAGACATTATATTTCACAAATGAAGTAACATATGAAGTAAACAGACATTAAATCTCACTGAACTCTTGGTTAAGTTGGTTGAGCTGCCTTAAAAACAAAACTGTAAGTCTTGTAAAAGCAAAAATATAGTGAGTGACATGTCCAAATACTGTAGTTTGGGACCAAAAGAAAAATGAAGACTACAGTCATTTCCATCTACAGTACTCGGTTCAAATTAAGTTAAAAGAGAGAAAGAAGGAAATTTTTAACTAATAAAATAGCTAAATAAAATAATAACTAGCAAAGTTTACTAAGCATAAAGTCATTAATTTGCAGTCATATCTTTACATTGGAACGTGCATAAATAATAATCTTAAGAACACAAATTGTTATGAAGGGTTACTGAGAAAATTACATTGGTTATATATACCCAGACTGTGAGCTATTATGAATAAGTTGTTAGAGTTTATTTCTGCTGGCTTAGATGATATAACAGGGCACAGACTGTGTGTGGGTGTGTGGGTGTGTGGGTGTGTGTGGGTGTGTGTGGGTGTGTGTGCGTGTGTGTGCGTGTGTGTGCGTGTGTGTGTGTGTGTGTGTGTGTGTGTGTGTGTGTGTGTGTGTGTGTGTGTGTGTGTGTGTGTGTGTGTGTGTGTGTGGTGGTAGGTTACAGAAAGCACGAGAGCCTGATCTGGATTCTTAGCAGTCATAGACACAGCAGTCACAAGTCTTCTGGTGTTGCATTTAAGCACATGGCTAAGACTGTGTGTGTGTGAGAGAGAGAGAGATATGCACAGGTCAGCATTCATGTGTTCAGTCAACACTTCCAAAGAAATCACCACCACCCAACTAACCCCATTAAAGCACAGCGTATCGCACATTGTACACTGGAAGGGTTTGACCACAAATCTCAATAAACACATTTTGTGTACTTATTTTGGCAACTTATTATCCTCTGGCGCTTACAGTATTTCCACTGCGTATCCTAACCTAATGTAAGAAGCTTAGAACATACACAATTTTGGCTCTTTTTTTTTAGTTTGTAATTTAAAAGGTTTTTGCGAGTCAAACCCCAACACTATTTTTCTTGGCTCATTTTGCTACATGACTGCAAAATCACAATTAAAGCATGTGCTGGCTATATATTTTTTTTATTGCAACTCCACATATGGTATTGATGCTAAATTGTATATTAACATTGCTATAAACAAAACTGCATGCTTCTGAATTTTGACAAAACTGTGGGTGGTGGAGTTAGAGCATTCACAATGATATGAGCATAACAGTTTTGACATAGTTTTTTGGCATTTGTAGTTTTTATCATTTTGTGACTCAAACATGAATAGACCCTAATAGTATTACAATAGTTTGTAATACTTATATCTTTTGAAACTGCTTTTTAAAAAATAATGGCAAAATGTATTTTTCTCTTTTCACAGTCAAATTCTTCCCTGTGAAAATTTGTCTTGCAAATTGTATTTTCTTTTTTTGTTCTTGTATAATGTATAAAAATGTTGTCTTCCATGCCATTTGTGCTATGAATTCTTTGATATTGAAAAAAAAAATTGTAAGAAATCTTTCTATCATCTAAATTTTTTTTGATAATTCTATATCCCCATTTTCCATAGGAATGGCCTTAACATCAAGTGAGACAAGCGACTTTTTACATATTTTAAACAGAAATCTGTAGTTACTACCTGTGATTCAAGTTAGAACTTGCATTAGAAGCCACATATACAAAGTTTAGCTACTTAGTGCATTGCAATCTATGTTCCATTTCCATATATAATTTGGGTAAATAGGCTTCCTAATTAATGAGACGTACCTGATGTAGCTTCAGTTGGAGCTAACTAGTAGTGTCCTTTTAGGGTGCCTAAATGATCTCAGTTGACTCCTCTTGATTTGTAGGAGAATGTTCTTTACTCTGATTCTCTGTTAGATTGCTGAGTTCACCCACAGAGAGTATGCCCAATGGCTACTTCAAACTTGGCAAAGAAAATCAGAAGAATCTAAAGTGCATGTTGCAGGTCCCCAGAAAGCTGTGAAAGAGTAAAAAGCTGAAAATTGGTCCTGCTGAGTCCAAGTTTAAACTATTAGTCTGAGTATTCTCTGAGACTACTATAATTTGGCTCTATTTAAAAATATGGACAGTTCATTTTGCCTGTCCAAAGTCACTGTCCAGCTTTCTTTGCCATACAGACAAGTTTCAGCCTTTCAGTACTTTCAGCATCTTTAGGTGAATCTCATCCAATCGCATAGAAAATGTCTCACCACATTCACCTTAATGACACATTTACCTTAACTCACAACAGTGTTTTGTCGTTTCTTTCTTCTTGTACATTAATGCTGGAAGAAAAAGAATTAAACACACTTTAAGGTATTACAAATAAAATAAGAGCTTAAATTTACGTGCTAGGAGAAAAGGTAGTCTTTGCTAGATGACTCAGCTGCTTGGACTGCTTGAGGAAGATAATTTCACCATCTGGGTGCCAGGACAGAGAAGAGTTTTGATGCATGGATTTTGTCTTCCTTGATGAATGGATGAGCCCATGCAAACTGCTTAAAGCGATTGTGGTGCAGAGCAGGGTGTGACAAGTGCCTTCATGCAGGAGAGGGCTGGTCTGTTTGTGCCTTTGTAGGGAAACATCAGTGTTTAAATCTGATGTGGGCCACTATAGGATGCAAGTGGAAGGAATGCAGCAATTGGGGTGATGCGGGAGGGCTGAGGAAGATTGAAAACAAGTAATATAAATGGATTCTGGATCTGTTGTAAGGTTCACACATCAGCCTTGGGTAGACCTGCTTGAGTTGTAGTACTCCAGTCTTGATGTACGAAGAGACCACCATAGTAACTTTCGGCACAGAAATGGTCTGCAAAACACAATTTCAGATTTCACACAAGCTGAGCTCCTTGCAAACATTTCCTATAGGATCTCCAGGTATGAAGATGCTATCCTCGACTGGAAAGTTTGGGAGCAGAGCCTGAACTATGTGAGTGAAAGGCCAAATATTAGATAGATGTTAGATAGGTCAGGGGTAGCTCAGTGGTTAAGGCATTGGACTATGGTTCGGAAGGTCCCAGGTTCAAGTCCCACTACGACCAAGTTGTCCCTGTTGGGCCCTTGAGCAAGGCCCTTAACCCCAACTGCTCAGATGTATAATGAGATAAAAATGTAAGTTGCTCTGGATAAGGGCGTCTGCCAAATGCCTAGATGAGATAGATTAGATGTTTCTGTGTGTTTTTTATTATTTTTTTTACATCTTCTTGGTTTTTACTAACTGCTGAAACCATGGTTTGCAACAAGTTTACAAAGCATGTCCTAGACATAACCAAGAACAGGACTTCACAATCAGTAAAAGGAACAGGAAGAAGGGAGACCCAAGAGACCCTAGGCATCATTGATGTCAACAAAGGAATGGTCAAGGTTTTGGGATGATCTAGTCAGAGCTCAGATTTAAATTCTATTAAAAACCTGTTTTATTTTAATACAACAATCAATAACTGTATGTGATCTCATCAAAAACTGTGTCACTGGTTAAATCTATACTTAAATCTGTATCTGCTAAAAAAAAAAAAAAAAAAAGGCAATGCTGTAGTCTGGCCTCAAATGTTGTAAAATATTTTAACCAAAAATATTTAGCTTAAAACATATTTATTAATTCAAGAAGCTTGATAAATATAAATAAAGCCCTATTGCTCTATAGCTGTCTGATAACTGTGGTTGTATGGCTCATGATATTGCAGAGAAATACAGAAAACACTATTACATAAATATTCAAGATATGTGTATATTTTGTATATAGTAAATGTGTACTATATGTTTGGTATATAGTGTATATGTATATTTCTGTATTCCTACACTGTGGCACGGTAGTTAGAGCTCTCCACCGTCTTTCTTGGCCTAAGTGCTGTATGGTGTTTGTCTTTTGTGGTCGGTCAAGGCCAATGTCTCTGAGGCTGCTTATGTTTTGGGAATTGCTGAGACTTTCTTATCATAGTGTTCTATTTATTTCAGTGTATTTCGTGCTAGCTGTGATAAGTATTAGCGTCTGTCTGTCTGTGTTCCCATTCCTGATAATTCATGTGAACTGTGGAATTATTGGTGCAGAGCAAATTATCCTCACAGTGTTCTACTTACTGTAATGTAAGATTCACAAACATACAGTATATACAAAGAGACACATAAACTGGCTGACAGACAGAAAGAGAGACAGACAGACAGATATAACAGTAATCATGCCCATTTTACATGTGATGGACCTTCAAAAAAAATCATGTCAAACTGAAAAACACAGCCCAAAACATCCGTCCTAAAGCAGAGTAGGCTTCACACTTACACATATCCTCTAAGGTGTAATGGATTCTAAAGTAATTTACTAATATAAATTCTTTAATTCCTTCTTCCCCACTCAGGTTCAGGCTAAGATATGCATCTATTGTGTTCGTGCGTGCGTGTGTGTGTGGACACTTCCTGAATTAGCGGCTCACTATAACGTTAGCAAGGTCCAGCCAGTTATTGCATCTCTCCAGCAAGAGTATGAATTTAGTGCAAATACTATTTTTATTTTAGCATTTTTTGGAAAGGTTTGCCTACTATAGTCAGTTATTAAGCCCAAATTTCTTTCAGAAGAGTAATGGAAACTGAATGTTATTGCATGCTTACATATTTAGGTATTTAAAATAATGTTGTTTATCTCCCACATAATTTTCATCTCTCAAGGACAGTTTTTTTTTTTTTTGTATACAGTAAATGTAGAAATCATGCTTTTCCATTTTAAAACTGCGTATCGTCACGTCTCTCATACACTTTTCCTCTGTCTGTTTTTTTCTCTCACACCCATTCTTTCCTTTACTGCTAACTCTCTACTCTCCCTTTTTCATCACTTTTATCAGCTCAAGTATCCATTGTCCCTGGTGAGTCTCAGTTAAAGTCCTCTTTCCTCTGGGGACAGATAATGCCTTTGCCATGCCTTATCAATTTATTTAGACACCTCAACCTGTAGTTTACTGAAAAAAAAATAAAAAAAATGTGTAATTATTTATATTGTGCTGGTGTAATTGCAGACGTATATGTACTGTATGACTTTGGTTTGATTTAAATACAAAGACACCTTCTAATTGGAATTCCAGTGCTATTTAAATGTCATTTAAAATTACTTTTTTTTTTTTCATTTATAATATAAGAAAGAGTACTTGGTGCTCTAAAACAAAAGTGAACGTCTGTTTCAGTTCTTTTGAGAAAAATGAAGTATGGAAGTCACACCAACTTTTGGTGCCTTTTTGAGGAAAGTTTACATGTTGTCAGCAGATAAACTCATTCTAGGTCTTTTCCCTGACCTTCACAATTCAAGCTTAGCTCCTCTGTGCTTTATCAGGAGATTTTATTAGAAGGGAAAGCTTTTCTTACAAGAAAAAAAAAAACACGGCATGTTTCCAAGGCCACAGGAGGAGTCTGACATTCAGTCTCATATAGACATTGTCCGTGGTACAACTCCAGACTTCGCCACAGGCATTTTCAGCTAATTAGATCTTCAGAAATATTTAACTGAGCAACTACATTTACATAAAAAAAACAGAAATTGGATGGACCTTTTCTGCCCAGCAGCCTACTGAAGAGAGCAGTATGAATTTCCAAGCCAGACGAGTCACGCTCCCCGCCATCACTCCGCTTTGTCTGCAGAAGCGGGTAGGAACACAAAAACTTTCTTTTAAGCTCAAACAATTGACTAACATTTGCATTCTCTTCTTTGGACAAAAAGAAAGTATAGCAAAACAAAAAACTATCTAACATTTCTTTGACTGCTTACATGTGCTTGTTTCATCGTTCTCTAATGTTAGACATGGTTTAGACTTTGGTTTTCCTGTATTGTGGCATGTTTGGAAGGCTGGTCTTGTGGTGAAAACCATAGACATTTATTTCCTCCATAGATTTTCCCATGATGGAAAGCCTGACTATGCAGGATGTTTGGGAACAGAAAGATTTAATTCATTTCCTCGTGCTCCTTTGATTAATCTGCATTCCTCAAATCATTTGAAATGTACCAATTTGTCATTTTATAGTGTGTTTGAGATGTGCTTTTGTAATATCATGAGGCACTGTAAGCTACATTATTACAGGTCATTGATTACAAGTTATGCATCCGCGTGCTAAGTGCTTAGCCAAACGCTGTGTTTCTACTGGAAAAGCTGATAATTTTACAGTCCCTCGTTATGAAGAATCATCCGTGCAGATTAGAGAGTAATACAATGAGACAAGGTGCAGTGGAAAGAGTTTAATTCACACAATTGTCCTGCAGTGGGATGGGCTACAAGAAGCACACGTTTAAAAGAGTTTCAAAATAGAATGGGTGTCAAGTGCATGTAAAAAAAATAGACGAGGGTTAAAACTTAAATTTTACAGGAATCTTTAGTGCCCGATACTTTTCCCTCACTTTTTTTGAATACTGCATCTCTTTCCAATTTAGTTTCAAGTGATCAGTAAAAATGAATGAGATTAATAACAGAATAATGAGATAGAAAGGGTTAAAATCATGTGGCGAATACCCAGAGGAAAGCACATCCTCACACATTGTGTAACAGACAATTCACTTAGAATTGACATAACGATTCGAAACAATTTCAACTTTAGTGCATGTAAGATGTCACAGCTGTTCAGAGATGTCAGAGCTGTTTGGGAGTGTGCCATTCATGTCGAGAGTAAGAGGTGGATGGATGGCGAGAGGCTGAGGGAGCACTGAATAAGTACTGGTCAGGCCAAGGCCAGTTGTCTGATTTTCAGATAAAGATGCAGCTGTGGAGTGAGAGGTCATGAATACAGAAGGACAGACTTTAGTCAACTGGTCTATACTGTCCTGTCCTTGAGTTGAAGACTGTTATGCATCTCTAAAGGCCATAATAGTGCTAACCTGGATAACACGTACACTACTATGGTCTTCATTTGAGTTCACCAGTTCTGTACACACAGTTCTGCAGTCTGCAGGGTTAAACATAGTCAGTTTTTTGTAACACCTTTAACTTTCAGACTTACTTTCCTCATACCTAAAACAGGATCTATAGTACCTAATAATGATCTGAAGAAACAAATTGAAGCTAGCTAAATGTTATTCTCCAAACAATTTAATACTTAGGGTATGCAGTCAGGTTCAGGATCGAAATGTAGGAAATAGAGGACATAAAAACAGTCTGTCTTCTATCACGGTCATCTTAAAAAAAGACAAAAAAAATTTTGTTTCAAACAAAAACATCTGACAATACATTAGTTCTTCATTGAACATAATATAGTAATAAAAATCTCTTTTACAAAATGATCTAGTGTCCATCAGGAAAAGTGTATGTATGGGAGCTTTTTTTTTTCAATATTTTCTAAGGAACGGAAAGCTTATTTAGTGTTTTCATTTTGTTAAGGCCCAATGCACCCATTAGGTAAAGATCACTTTCCATAAATACATTATAAAAGGTTCATAAAACGGCAGTACCTCCACTGGAATTAATTAGACACGGGAAAGAACCAAATTTTCATCAATGCAGTTTCTTACTTGCGTCGTACGGTCAGAATCTGACAGTGTGTGCATAAAGCTGTCATGGGTGTAATCAGTTTACTGCTAATCTTATTTCCTTGTTTAACTGAGCGATAGCTGGAGGGAGACAGTCTCTCAGTGTTCTACTCTCCCCAAGCATGCTCTGCTTCAAAGCTTATCTCTAAGCACTGAGAGCCAGACACACATTATGCACACACATTTTAACGCATGACTTGTGGACTTCCTCTATTCTCTCAGGTTTTAGAATATACCGAATGAAGCAGCCAAGTGAGTTGTGCATGTGCCTGCTCACGTGTGCTTGAAGTGTGTGATTGTCAGGGGTAGCGCAGTGGTTAAGGCATTGGACTACAGTTTGGGAGGGGCCACCAAGTTGTCCCTTAACCATCAACTCAAATGTATAATAAGATTCAAATGTAAGTCACTCAGGATAAGGGCGTCTGCCAAATACCAAATGTAAATGATTGTATGTATTTGGGGTGCGCCAGGAGTGGATGCAAGAGTGGGTGCCTGATTTGCACCCATCTTCATTCCCACTTACAAAGTAAAACTGAAGACACTTTGGGTGGTTACTGTTTATATAAACAGGAAACTTATTGAACTCTGATGAAATTTTAATTATATATGAAATTGGTGAACTTTGAAAGACTGGTAACATCGTATGATAATTCTGTATTACAGAATAAGGGAACAACAACTAAAAGTCAAATTGTTAGTGTGTGTGTGTGTGTGTGTGTGTGTGTGTGTGTGTGTGTGTGTGTGTGTGAGGGTGAGGGTGAGAGAGAGAACAGTAGATGCTTCTGAATGCAGGTCTTTGTGTCCAGTGATAGCACTCAGCAAAGCTTGCACTTCCCTTACCTGTGTTTTATCTGCACTCTGCACTGAGCTTTTATCACACACCGAATTTTGGGAAGAGAGAGAGAGAGAGAACTAAAGATCACTAAGTAAAGATGTCATTTAAATTAGTAAGTCACAAAATAAAACATTTTAGCATTGCACCAGACAAATATGTTCTCTAACAACAGCATTTGAGGATATCTATGGACTGTGTCTTTTTCAGTTAGTTTTTTTTCCCTCCGTCATCTGTCCTCAAAATTCTGAGGACAGCTCACAGCTCAGGGATGCCAAATAAGGACACAATGAGAATGCTCAGTCTCTGCATGATGCTGCATGTATATTTAAGTATCTAATCAAAGAAGAGTAAGCCACAGCCACAAATGTGCGTGTTCTCATGAGGCATATACAGTACCCAAAATGTGCACACTTCAAAATTAGCTTTGGTTCTAGCTAATGAAAGCAGTGCTCTTTGTTATAATTCTGAAATTCACATCTAATGATTTTTTCTAATGTAACAGTTCGCATTCATGTACCTAAATAACCACCCATGCGATCATAATGTTATGCACACAAACCTGGAAGCCATTTTAAAAGTACTGCAGCTTAATGTGACTTTACAAAGAATAGGAAAATTATGATTTACTACAGTCTGAATTTGGTGCATGGATTGCGTGTCTGCTTTGAAGCTCTGTTTGATACAAGTGCAAGGCGGCACCTGTGCAGCGATCGAGTCTGAAAAGTGTACCACTTCCGCAGGCTGCAAAGGAACCAAAGGCACTTTTGGGACTTGATCACGTCAGCACTGGATGGAAGCTTTGACAGCCTCTGAAGGAACTGTATTCACACAAATCTGAAGATATCCTGTCCATAAGGGTTTCAACACAACACACCACATACTATTTAAAAAGCAGATTTCATGCAGAGATCTGGTTATTACAGGTGGTAATGACTGGTGGGTGCTAAGACTTTTACACACCTTGCAGATTTTTCTTTACTTTAATAAAGGAACACTAATAAACTTTAGAACAGGTGGTGTATAGTCTTAAAGTGTGTTGTAAAAATCTAATCACTTTAAAAATGTTTTTCTCTTTGCAATTTAACATGTTTCTAAAAGCAAGTACAAAAAAGAAAGTATCTGCCTTAACCATTTATAAGGCACACATTGAATTACCTTTGTCACGAATTAAGTTACCATATCTGATTCTTTGCCTGTCTAGATTAATACCTTTTTCCAAACAGTTTATTCAAGCTCTGTCCAGAAAGTATCCATCCATGTACAGTAATAACTGGTTTAAATGTAATAAACTCCTAATTATGCTTCTAGTTCTCGCACTGTCAGTCACCAATTTTTCTTGATTGTTGCTCAATCAACAATCAACATTCTTAGGTGTTCTGCTTGTTGCAGATCTTTCTTCCAGAACATGGATCTATTCAACAGATCCTTGCTCATCTCGGAAGGGTTTGCGCCACACATTATTTGTTCAAGCCTAATGCAAAGTTTGATGCGGATTTGTTGCTCTTCTCATTTAGACATTTTGAATGCAACGGCCACACAGTACACATGCTCACTCAATGGCATCTAGTGGCCAACTGACTAGTACAGCAGAGTCATCATTGTTCACGCATGCGCATTCCATTCCATTCTCCCTGGCTGCCAGTTACTCAAATCGTTTGTGTTATATTAACAATGGCTGGACTTTTTCCAGGCAGACCTGTTTAACTTTATCTGTGTTTTTTTGTTTAATAATTTAAAGTCACATTTATTTAAACATAAAAATATGGAAAATTATGAAGGAAAAAGATTTCTTCAAATATGTGTTGTTGTTTTTCTTGAGGACCTGATAGAGGCAACTGGTAAAGTACCAAATGCGGATCTTTGCCTTATTAAGGGTTAACAACTCTTCTGATCCAGTCTTAGTGCTTTACAAGGCAGATGTTTGTGAACTATGAATGTTGCAGTAAACAGGCTGTCAACATAGTTCAATCTCTTTAGTTTGGAGGGTTAATTGTACCGTTCTGCATAGGGCTTGGGAATAGACAGCATGTATTATGGGATCATTGGTGAGGTCAATTCATTGTTTACATGCAACATTCACAGACATTGTACGAGTTAAAAAACGATTCGGTTTTAAATGTAGGAGAAGGGGATGAATCTCAGCAACCTCCAGAGGAATGCCTAACAGTGATATATGGATCAAATCTGTCTCTTTGAAGGCAAGGAACCATGTAACATCCTAGAGTGACTGGAATGATCTGCACAAATTGTCTCTAAAGCTAATGTTAGAGTGTCGTCATTGTTCTCCACAGCTATTTTGACAGTTAAAATTAGCATATAATCATATATTACCTTTAGCTGTTTAATCACCACATACTGTATGAAGTCATTGTAATGGCCGTAGTTTATTTTTATGACAGAGGTCATGGGTGCTTCTGAGGCAGTTTATAACACAGAGATATCTTCTTACAATAATGACTCAAACACTAGTTAGACTAGCTATCTGTTTAATGACTGACTAACACTGGCAAAATAACAGCTCAACCATAAGACACTGCGTCAAGACTACACGTTCCCATGCCCTATACAGGATGTAACAGATGCTCTCCATTGGCTTTGATTGATGGGCAGAAGGGAAGGCTCTTCCTCCCACTCAGAAAGCAGGTTCTCTTCAACTCTCTTGCTTCACCAGGATTAAAGTTATGAACTTCCAGTGATGAGGCAAAAACAAAGATTCACCAAAGATACTGACAATGTTAATGTTTTCTAGATTCAACTGACTAGAGGGAGTAAGACGAGGGAATAAAATAATCACATAATCTCTGGAGGTAATAGACCTAATGTTCTGTGACTGCACAATCTGCTTATTGTCAGATATAAGATCTTAAGACATTTGTGCACAAACTGCTCCATGTTTCCTGCTCTGTTGGTGATGTTTTTTTTTTTTGCACTATAGCTGCACAGGATTGTGGGATGTGTAGGACAATGTAGGCTTCCTTCAAAAGTTTTCCAGATGACATTAGCTCGTCAAGCAATAGTATACTGTATGTTCTATTGATCCTTTTGACGTACAGCAATTGGAAACCATGACTTCGTAGTCTTTTGGTCACTTTAGGTCTACCACTGCTGATGAGTAAAATGAAGGGTTTTTTTTGAAGGTCAAGAATATCGAATCAACAATAGCACATCTGCATGTTAAACGTCATAAGCCTGAAGACATAAGACCAGTACATTTTCACCTCATCACTGTACAAAGCATAAATAATAAAAAGGCTTTAACTAAACCTTGATTGGACTCTCTCCAATCTCTCTCTCACTCTCCGGCTGTCTTTTCTCTCTCCCTCCCTCCCCCATGCTTTCTCTCCTCACATTTCGTCTCATGTCTCTTGACCCTTCTCCTTCCTTTACTTCCCTTCCCCCCATCTTTTCCTAACCACTTTTTAAATAAAAATAAAAACTTTACATGAAGTTGATCTGAATTAAAATGATATTTAAACAAAATGGCCAAAAAGGGTGCCGCACCTATGATGAACATTATAGAGAGGACAGATGGGGTCTGTGCTCTCTGCTCCACCTCCTTCTCCCCAGCTCCCTTCTCTCTGCACTATCTTCCTCTACTCCCCTCTCTTTCTGGTGGTGGTGAGGGCGGAGCTTGTGCTGGTATGGGGTGGGCAGGGCTTACCCCTGGAGGCTGCAGTTAGTGAGAGATGGCAGGTGATTGGGCAGAGTTTGGGTGACATACAGCAGGAGAGGCAGGAAGTACTGGAGCTCGGAGCCTGTTCTCTTAATTACCTCATTTCAGTTCAGCTGCAGAGAGAAAGAGCCAGAGAGAGAGAGAGAAGAAGAAGAAGCAGAACGTCTGGGAAAGACAGAGAGGAGAGAGTAAGAGACAGAAGAGGAGAAGAACGAGAGAGACAGCGAGAGGAAAAAATAGAGGGAGAGAGCTACTGCTCCCTCAGTACATGCATGTTTCTATGTTTCACCTAAAATCCTGCTCCTACAATGCTGTGTACTCAGCCTTACCTAAACTGCAGAGCTAGCCCCAAATCACAGCTCTGCTTGCCGTCTAATACGGTGGTAAGTTATGCTAAAATACTTGTCTTTATGCATGCGTGTTTGTATCTGGTTGATGCCTTGCAGAAGAGGCTAAAACCTTCTTTTCTTTCTGTAAGGGATAATTCGAGCTATCGTTGATAGCTGTTCTAAACTTAATCCGGACCGAAGGGACTCCGATTTGGCGATAATGCGCACTGCTCGTTCTGCTGTTCCGTTTGACGAGTGCGAGACTAGGAACTGTGAAGCAAGTGAAAGGGAACATTCATGATCTGCTCCCAGTTTGCTGGCCTGGTTCTCACTGCTTCACTGTCATTCGAAATGAATGGAGTGTTGAGTGTGGAGGGCGTGAGGTGTGAGGTAGCTTGCAGTATCAAATGAGCTCCATTAATGACACGATTCTCTGCCCTTGCACGAAAGGCATATAATCGAGTATTAGGTTCTTATATTTATTCTGACATTTTGGACTCCTTATCTGAATCATTAGTCATAACTGTACTGTATATCAAATGTCATATGATTTCACAGTCACTGCAAAATAACTCAAAACTTTTTCACTGGCTAATAAATGGGTTCCTGTGTGGAAGGTGATCAAAGTATACAGTGAGGACAACAGCAGTCGAGCCGTGGAGGTTCCCAGTGACATCACTGCCCGGGATATCTGCCAGCTGTTCATTCTGAAGAACCACTGCATCGATGACCACAGCTGGACGTTGATTGAGCACCTTGCTCATCTGGGTATTGGTAAGTGCATCCATCTGTGCCCCCATAATGCCCAAAAACTAATTTAGCTTTAATGGAGCATAATGGTATCACTGTTTCATGCATTGGTTTATGAGTCTTGATATTCAGGCGTGCGTGCACCATCACCCCTTGGCAATAGCGGTAATGTTACAGTATTCGCTATAAGAAATATGGCCTCACTGTGATCTAGCTCTAATCTTGCAATTTAGTCACATGCTGTGGAATGCCAAGTAGACACTGATCTTATCTAGTTTTAAACAAAACACAATGAATGGTGATTGTGCATTGAATCCCTTTTCATGACATCGGCAGACATTTTTGCAACTAGGCTTAATTTGTTTTAGAGTTACAGTTTAAACAGATGTACCACATAAAACGCCACAGGCATGTTCATGTTTTTAACTTAGTCCATATGATATTTGTCCTTATATGTTACATCAAAGCATCGAATTTTGACTTCGGCTCTCAGGGTGACTCCAGCATCAGTGTCCCAGTAATGCTTTGCATGCCGTGGATAATTTAACAGTCCGAAAACCACTTGCATTGCAGTTTATTCTTGAAAAGTGCTGACATTGGTAATGAAATCATAATAATTCACACATGGTACTAGAGTTAGAGATCTGTCTCAACACTCGACAAAATATGTCATTTTATACAATTTATGTGGCAGCGTGTATCACACTGAAAAGGCCTTGATAAACATCTCTAACATGTTGGGCAATAATCACTGCTTAACATACAGTAGGGAAACCACCACCCTCAGACTTCAGTTTCCCTTACAGCAAGACTGAAGATGTCTGTGAGAAAACTTCCCAAACAGAAAACCTCTTATAAAATCCTCCTTTGTGTGACAAGCGGAAGGATAAACAGACTTTATGGGGTTAATGGTTTTGAAGTCTGAAGCAGACACCAACAGTTTAATGTAGTGTCTGGGAGTGCAGACCTTACCTTCAATTAATCGATTGTAGTTTGAGTAGCAAAATGTAGAAAGGCCAAAGAACTCTGGCTGTAGTACTGAGCAGCTTTTGCTGTGTGCTGGAAGGCTGATTAATGACGATGTAAGTGTGGAGTGCAGGATTTATGACAAACAGGAATGAGACAAGAAGATAGTCACAACACAGAGAGAAATAGGGATGGATATTTTAGTTTTGAGAAGAAAAAATTTTAAAATTTCATCTTTTCCAGGAATTTCAGTTTTTACATAACTACTTTTTTAAGGACAGTTTAATTGAATATAGATTGAGAGGGTAGAAACCTACCCAAAGATAATAGTCATGGAGCTAAAACTTTACCCTCTAAAGTTGATTTTAAGTACAACTGGGCAGTTCAGATGCATTTTGTGTGCATTTGCATTGGGCACGAGGTAGGAATACACCCTGGTTGGCATGCCAGTTCATCACAGGGCATGGTTTCTGAGTTAAATGGAAAGAAAACGCTCTGTCCATTTGTACATGGTTTACATTTTTGCGGTCACAAACTGAAGTGAAAGTCAGGAATGGTTGATTATAGAGGGAGTAGTTGTGCCAAGAGGAGAAGGGAATTCAAATGTGTGCTTGTGCTTCAGAATTTACAAGCAAAAAAGTTTAACACAGTGAAAAGTAATATCAAAGCCCTCAGGTTCATCTCTGTCCAATACAGAGGTAGAGTAGTAGAGGGAAAGTGAGCATTAATATGAAACCTGAGGGGAAGCTAAAGTCATGCTCATGACACTTGGAATAATCGAGAAATGGTTGTCATCAGAAAGTCAGACTGGGGGTCGGGCAAGTGGTGTAAATGAATGGGTAAATTGATGAATTGTTTTTGGGAGGAATAGCAGATCAGTAGGGTTTGGAATATGAAATGTTTGTAGTGAGTATAGGGTATAACTAGGAAGAGGACTTCTAACTGTGGTCTCTCTTTGGAAACATACCGTAAGTAATGTTCATCTCCACTGGAAAGGAAGTGGTTAACATCTCTGGCAGCTACCTTTCATGCAGGAATATTCCTTAACACAATTCTTCACACCATTGCATAATTCAACCATCTGTTCCTTCATCCTCTTATTCAGTCTATGTATTTTTTTTTCCTTTATGCATCCCTATTATACATCTATCATTTTTGGTCCTTCAGAATGATTACACATTTCTTCTACCACTTTTTTTTTCCCTCTCCTGGATCTATTTTTAGAGAAGGAGCCAGTGAGCCTTGCCTACTGTAGCACATATACTAAACAGGTGTCCATCCATCCATATAGGAACGTCTGTAATCCTAGGGACTGAGGAAGCCATTGGTGACCATTGTATTTATTCCCATTTTGTATGACTGTGGAAGGACCTGTGGAAGATCTGTTTAAAGTTATTGAATCTAAACCTGCACCCACAAATTAATTCTAATTTGTTCTCTTAAATGTATGATTAGTGCCAAAATGAGCCCATCTGTGGCCAACAGGTTTTTGCCTGAAGGAGTTTGATATTGAAATTAGTTTCAAATTAGTATTCAGTTTATGATGTTTAATACTTATCTTAATGTTGCACAATAATCAGGAAGTAATTTGTCAAACAGTGGGACTCCTCATGATGCACACATGGAACAATTATTTGCTGGATAGATTCCCTGATGGTCTGTTGGGTAAAGCCTAAGCTATACGGCTTATCTATAATATTTTTAACCCGTGAGACAATAGTCCCATCCATTGCTCTTTATCTGAACCGAAGGCCTAAATAACAATAAATTCTAAAAGAATGGCCAAATCTAGGTGAGTATGAGTAGAAAATGGAAAAGCTAGTGTCACTGTTGTGCTGTAGGGGGAATTAAGCTTCACTTTTTCACTTTGAGGTCACCCAATAAGACATTCTTATTACTTATGAAAAATGTAATTCCTAGGAAAGGTCTTTACCAGGATGATTAAATTCCCCATCCCCCAAGTTAGTTGTTCTAATTTGTTACCCTGAAACTTTAAAAGCGTGGGTCTATCCATTAGAATGAGAGCAAACAACCTATCTTCTACTAATAATGTAGTAATGTTTTTCTTTTTTTTTACTTGTGAAAACTGCAGAAGTTGGGGTTTAAATATTTTAGTGCATAAGTAAAAGTTTATCAGGCTGCACGTCACTAACAGATGTTTATCATGTACTGTAAAGGGACACTAGAAAATACACAATAAGCCTAGTGAACCATGCTGACTTCTATTAGGATCTGCTGCTAGATAGTGATTTAAAAAAAAAAAAAACCGTCAATGAAGGTTCAATAACTGTAGACTTCAATGGGAAATTTGTTACTTTGTCAAATCAGTTTCATGTTAAGGAAGTAGGCTTACTCATGCTCAATTTTATTTTGATGCAAAACAATATCTTGGATGTAAACTTTATTGCATTGTCATTTATTAATGAATGACTCAACTTTATTTATTTATTTATTTAGTTAGTTAGTTAGTTTTATTTTTAATGCCTTGGTTTTTAAGACAATATAAATAGCTACATAAATAAATATGCAATGTAAATAGCTAAATTTCACCTTGTATATACATTTTATAATTTTCCCTCTGGGTAGCATTTAACATGGTATGAATGGCCAGAGTGATGGACTCGTGTAACTCTATCCATACCTCAAGAGCTCCATCTTACTTTAGGGCTAGCATTATTCTTATTCTCCTAATTGTTTTTGCAAGAGCTACAAGTACATTCACACACAACTTATCCAGAATGCATAAAATGCGGATCGGAGATTCCATAGCCAGCTCCAGGCAGAAGCTTGTAACTGTCCACAGATCAGCGACGACTAGAAATACCCGGTGCCTCACAGCAGGAGATCACAGATACCCAGAGAAACACCCAGCATGCCAGTGCATTTTGATGAGGCTCGCCAGCCCTGATTGCAGTTATGCTATGGGAATTAATTAGTCTTGAATATCATCATTCTCACTCTTCCAGATGGCCTGCTCTAAATAGACGCTTTCCATTCATTCATTAAACATTCGTTTGGGTTTCCAGGAGCTGAATAATGTTTAATGAGAAAAATGAAGCAATGCAGTCGAGTCAGTCAGCCTTCCCCGACTCCCCTCACCTCACACATGGTATAATCAAAGATTACCCATTGATGAAACATATTTTTTTTAAAAAGGAAAACTTTGTTAATATATTTTTAAATCTCATATTCTCATAATCTCAAGATAGCGTAAGGAGTAAGACAAAATCCAGATACTGAAGCTGCTTTTAAAATGCAGTGCTCTCATAATAATAATTTACTTTATTGAATTGTGTGCATAGAAATAAATATGCAAATGGACATAGGTGTATGTAAGTTTTTCTCTTTTTTTTTTCTTCACTGACTTCTCTTTTCTTGTATTGCTTTCAGAAAGAATAATAGAAGACCATGAATCAGTCTTGGAAGTGCAGTCTAACTGGGGCATGGACTCAGACAGCCGCCTGTGTTTCAGGAAGAATTATGCCAAATATGAATTCTTTAAGAAACCTCTGGTGTGTACTGTTTTTGTGTATGTGTGTTGTTCTAGGAAAAAAAAAAGTCTGTGCTGCCTAGGTAATGTATAACAGATTGGCAGAGTATCAAAAATGCAAGACAAGCTTTCTTTGTCATTTTAACCAATTTATAATCCATGCACAAAATCAACAGTTTATATATTCTGAAGTCTCAATCATCAAGCCTTTGGGGCTGATGCTTCTTAGGACAAACAGAGACTCGACTCAATTATAAGTCTAATTATTCTTATTAGGAGAGATAGGTTTATAGGGTTTCGATGGAGTTTAAAGACAGTTTTTAAAG
Organism: Clarias fuscus; assembly: GCA_030347435.1. Lineage (NCBI taxonomy): Eukaryota > Metazoa > Chordata > Actinopteri > Siluriformes > Clariidae > Clarias > Clarias fuscus. The sequence continues at coordinate 24,650,953 of CM059209.1, read as the reverse complement.
ATCAAATTCAAATTTATGTCACATGCACATTCATGCACAGTACGATATGCAGTGAAATGCTTCAGTTTGACTTGCGTCTGACTGTGATCAATCGACTTGAGTTATAGAGTTGACCGACATTTTAGGGCACAGACTGTGAAAATCTGTTTTGCCCTCAGAGTCTTTAGTAATCATAATGGCTGGTGTCTGTTGGTAGCGATTGATGTTTTTCTCATGTTAACAGGATTTTTTTCCAGAAAGCATGGTGTCTATATCGAGTGAAGCAAATGGCCTCATGAACCACTCGCAGCTTATCCAGGTATTGCCTTTCAGCAGTCTCATTCTCCCCAAATTTCTATTTTAACTAGGGCTGTTCATTTTATCATGTTAATGTATGTGATTACGCTAGAAATGTTAAAGCATTACTATTTGTTTTAACACAAATTAATCATATTATAAAGTTTGAGCTTAATGGCTTTCCGTAATCACAGCGCGTTCACCTGGCTATGTGTGACAATGGCACGTTTAGCTACCTTCAAGAGGAACTAGAATGGAAGGTTCTAGGTTGATAATTGAGATATTATAAAACTGCATAATCTGTTTCCTCGTTTAGATTGCATGTTTATAATATAAGTAAATCTGAGTATTTAAAATTTTTGATTAATCAGACTATGCCTGTGATTAACTAGATTAATTGATTGACAGCACTAAATATATTTAAGTCACATTTATATTTTACATTCAAACTTAAAAAATAAAATCCTCTCTAAAGGGAACAGCACTAGAAAACGGCCCCCGTCCCATCCTAACCCATTACAATACTTTAAATCTACTATACTTTCTGCAGTACTGTTGGAATCCATTTAACATCTCATGCTTGAAGCATCAATTTCCATGAATCATTCATCTGATCGTCCAAGAAACATTAACTTAACCCTGTCACCTAAATATATACACTTCATGAAATATTTAGAATATAGCACAAGTCACAGTTCAATAGGAAGCTGCTTTTTTACCTTTCCTAAAAGTCATGGTAAGAAGAAAATGACCTCACATTTTTATTTATTTTCATACTAATGTGTGACTGATGAGACCACTTTGAAGTATACTACTGTTACTCAAATTATAGATAGAATTTTAAGTATAACAGTTTATTTTATGTAAATCATAGGGTGTCCTTATAGAGATGGTGAAAATCGATTCAGTTACATATCGTGATTCTTTTATATGGCAATTCGTCACGCTCACTCCAAAGATTGGGTGAATCAAGACATTTATGAATCAGAATCGAAATACATTTACGCATTTGGCAAACGTCCATATCGAGAGCAACTTACATTTTTATCGCATTGTACATTGTACAACAGAGGCAACTTGGTAGAGGTGGGGTTTGAACCTGGAACCTTCTAGATCATAATCAACCATAATCAATTAACTTACAGTAACCACTTCCCTACAAATTGAATTGGCACCTACTGTAGGTATTGTGATATCATATTGTGAGGTCCATGGTGAGCTCTACTCTAGTATTGTTTCTAGTTTATCTCTACTAAAGATCTTATTCATTTAAGAGCAAATACAAATTTTTAAAAATGTAAAAATGCTATCTTAGATTCAGGGTTGAAAATAAAGTTAAAAAAAACTTTTTATAAAGTTTTTTAATTTTTTAATTAGTTACTTTTTAAATGGTAAAGTGGGGGGAGTGGTGCTTCAAGTGTGGAATCACTACATTTTTCAGTAAATACAGCAAAACTAACACAAGTTATATTCCAGGTATATTCCAGTTTTAAAGTTTAAGCGGTTAACATAGGAAATCCTAGGAACTTGTGTGGTTTTTATCGTTGTATTATTATGTGAAATTTTGTGAAAGACTGTCGTTTTAAAACATGTCTGATTTGTGCTGTTTGCTCTTAGACATTTCTCAACTCCAGCACATGTCCTGAGATCCATGGCTTTCTCTACTCAAAAGAGCAGGGCAAGAAGTCCTGGAAGAAGTTCTATTTTGTGTTGAGAAGGTCTGGGCTGTATTTTTCCAATAAGGGCACATCAAAGGTAATAGAAGAAAAAAAAAATCTGTAATTTTACACAACAATCACGCTGACTCCCTTTCATGTACAACACTAAAATACATAGCTAAGAGTAAGTTGGTTGAACGTCTTCAACTCTGTAAAGGTATATAATACCTGCAGCCCTTAGTTCTAATCATGTATTGCTCCACTTGATCTTACCGCTTGGGCTCTAGAGGCTAGTAACATTACTTACTTAAATCACTTCTAGCTTATCAGGTCTGAAACAAATATAAGTGACGGACAGAGCTTGGTTTGATAAGCCTGCGACAGATCATTTCAAAGCACCCTCATTCAAGCACTAATCTCCTGCAGTCCTGCTGTTAGATGTGACGGTTAGATCGAACAGCACGGCATTGTGGCCCTCGGCTGGCCAGAACTGGTCGGGCAGGATTGTCTGCGGCAGATCCTGGTGCTGTGCCAGTGTCTGAACCCTTCCCACTCACCACAGGTGAAGCTTATACCTGCTAGGTGCCATGCCAACCAGTGCTGCCCTCCTTCCCTTTTTCCTTTTTTCCCAACAAAGGGTTGTTGTGAGGCACGTAAGAGGAGCCCCGCTCTCTACTAACTAATACTGTCCGGGTGCACAAAGCCGCTCTGCGTCTACTCCACATCTTCGCATTTGATTACTAAAAAAACATATTTCTGCTGCACATATTAAAGCTGGCTGCTTTTTGCCTGTTGCATTCCTTTCACTTTTTATGTCCTCAGATCTGTCAATCACTGTCTCTTTTGTGTGTCTGTGCCAGTTATTGACTGTTGGGAAATTAGAATAGTGTAGCACATAGTCAAAATGAGACAAAGGCTTGCTTTGTGTTGCTTTGCTTGGGAAAGCCTTTCTTTCTTTCCTCCCTTTCTCTCATTCTCTTCCTTTCACTTGGCTCCCTTTCACTGTTGTTAAGATAAAGCTGCTGGCATTGCAACATGTATGCATCTATCTTCTCTTGTACATATTACACCCTGGTTGTAATTGAGAGGGTAGCCTCATTTGAAACAGAAGGGATTGCTATATAAGTGTCTTACATTGTGCGAGTTTTGCCCTTGATTTTAATCATAACACTGCAAAGTCCTTGAGAATGTTTCCAAACACTGAATGCTTAATCCACATCTTTTAAGTGGAGCTTAGACAAACCCTCAAACTAAATCCACATCATTTTAACTGGTCCAGTAATTTTAGTCCCACTGCTGCAATGTAAGCCACAGTCTTAATGTCCTCCTACGCGTTAAACCCTGTTGCTGCTCTCAGCTTCTTCACTGAGATGTCTCAGAATAACAATTTTAATCCACAACAGCCTCAGCTGTTCTTCCTGTGCTTCAAAAGTACCCCTTCACCTTCAGCTTTTTCTTTTTTTTTTTGTTTCACCTTTTAATAGACTTATAATTATTCACATTTGCCTTCTACTGTGATTTTTTAAAAACTTTTTCTTATGCAGTCTTTTAGACAGTTCCTGCACTAGCTTATTGCTTCACTTTTCTCTTCTTTGCTTTTCAAGCACTCACCAGTTCATGCCTTTCCACATTTTACTACACCCATCATGCTGGACATAGCTCACAAGTTTACATCCATCCCCCTGCTATGGCAGGCTTAATGTTAGGACTCAGGGATAGGGCCAGGGGAATTTAGGGCACCCCGCACTGTCTCATCATCTCCACATAATCTCCATCACACACATTGTGTTTATTGCATTAAAACTCAGTTGATGTATTGAGATAGGTTTATCTATGTGTTTCTTCTTATGTAAGGAACCCAGGCATCTGCAGTTTGTTGCAGAGTTTTGTGACAGTGATGTCTACACTTTGTTATCAGCCAGAAAAACACACGGAGCTCCCACAGACTACGGATTCTGTATAAAGGTATTTGCGAACGTTGCTTTACAACACACCCAAGCTAAATCCGCAAACGCACAAGTTTCACATATTTGATTGTGCAATGTTAATGTTGAATTATATTACACATACCATCTGTGCATAGTTAAGTTTATGATATAATAGCCCTAATTAAGTATCCCATTTGTCTGTACCTCATTGTTTAATGGGTGTTATATAAAGCCATAATCAAACACAATGTCTGGCTTCTTATCTCGCTTCATCATTTTAGTGTTATGAGAAGCCTGAAATTATCTAACATGGAGATATTATAAAATGTGATTGATATCATAAAATGATTGAGAATGTGACTAGAAAACGTTTCAATGTCTGATTCGGTGAACAGCCGAGCAAGTCCAGCTCTGCTAGGGACCTCAAACTGCTGTGTGCAGATGTGGAGCAGACCAGAACCTGCTGGATCACAGCTATGCGCCTCTTCAAGGTGAAAAAAATTCTTTGCCACTTTATGGCATTCTCTTTTTTTTTCCTGCCTCACTCCTTTTAAATTTAAACTCTAAACTTCCCTCACAGTCTTTCTCAAAACAATATACATACTTAATTGAGCATATGTATAAAAAAAAAAAAGAGTGCCCACATAATGTCCCTATATGCTCATTGGATCTTTCTCGACCTCCATAACTTATCCGTAACATGGTTACATGTATTGTAATGTGTGCAGTTTGGGATGCAGCTGTACCAAAACTTCATAGAGCCTCATCATAAGCAGAAAATCTCTCCAATGGTGAGTTGATTTGTCTATGGCAATGTCTTGAAATTTAGTTAAAATGCATGCTGGTTAGTGGAACTTCAATAATCACAGTCACAATCCACAGATCTGACAAAAAACACACTAAGAAAAAAACATAATATAAAAATAGAACAAGAGGAATTATGAATAACAGAAACTGGAAGACATCATGGGTGAGCTACTGTATAGTGATGGTAGATCACTATAGCAGTGTCAGCAGAGTAGTGTTGAACATCTTGATTCTATTTCAAACCTGGTCTCAAAGGAAATATTTTGAAACAGTTCAAAGCGCACATAGTCTCTCATCACAAATTCAACACATTTTTGCAGTGAACACCACAAGCAGAATTAGTTATGTCCTTGTTCCAGCTACAGTATGTCTTAATCATATACTGTATATGTTATACTGTATGTTCAAAAACAGTGTGAAGTCCAAATCATATACATATTACATTTGACAAAATCCTGTCTCTTGTTTGGGTTAGTCAAACTTGTGTATAGAAGTAATCAGTCGTCATTACTTAAGATTAGAAGACATTTGTCAATTTGCAGAAAATAAAAGCTGACAAAATAATGTTTAGCTGATCTAGTTATTCGTTTGTTTGACAGGTCAGTGCCTTTGAGTAAAATGTGTGTGAGAGAAAGAGAGACTTACTTGGAATTGTAAAGGCCGCTTTGGCCCAAAAGCTTTGATGTGTATTAAGTCCTAACTACTGTATATGAGGATCACATTATATACACTGCCTGGACAAAAAAAAAACTCTAAATTATTGAGCAAGCAAACAACTAAGAAGATTTTCAATGACTGGAACTGGGTTAAGAACAATCCAGCACATTATTTTTTTAAAAACCTGGAAGGATAGTGCTGAACTGTCAACTTTGTGGAGGAAATATGGTCAGAAAAAAAAATGAATGGAGATTATTTAAACGCTTGGTTAAGTTGCATCATTAAAACTCAACAGCAGAAATCACAGTTATGTTTATACTGTAAGTGGACATAAAAGCGTTTCCACATGCACAAGGTGATGAGAACTCACAGGTTTGGAACTAAACAGTAGTAGTAGACTTTGGAAGAATGTAAAAAGGTCATATGATCTGCAGAGACCACATTGACCTTATTCCAGAGCAATGAGTGCTTCAGGATAAGAAGAAAAAACACCTGAAGCACTGCACCCACCATGCATAGTACCCACCCTACAAGTATCTGGAGGCAGGGTTATGATCTGGGATTCAGTTGGTCAGGTCTAGACTCAGCAACCTTATGTGGCAATAAAATGAACTCAGCTGTTGACCAGGATGACCTACCATTTTTTTTCTTTTTCGATTTTCCAACTTGTGAAAAAGTATTTCTGGGAACATGCGGAATATATTTTATTGGAATTAAATTTCAATGTGTTGGCCACCACATTGTCAGAGCTCAAAATGGTCAGATGAAATCTTAGTAAATAAAATATGTTTACAATGGCTTAAATACTTAACCACTTGTGGATAACCATTCAGTAATGTCATAAATATCCTTGGCTGAACAGTCAAGAATGAAAAGCAACAAATGTCACAATGTGAAACAAAACTTATCCAAGAAAATTTTAAACAGGACAGTCAAAATGGCAAGTGAACAGGACATCTGTCAGGTGTCTCCTTTGGGATGCTCAATACTAAGGCCACAGATCTGAGTACACTTGACTCCAAAGTCTGGTACGTTTGTGTAATGTGAACCAGGTCCACTTGAAAGGGTGGCTTTGAGCATGCTACGCTGCACTCATGGAAGGTTCAAAGCAGACATCAAAGCTAACTATACCAAAACAAGGAAGTGGATGCCTTATTAGAATGTGACATTATCAAAGTCCTCTGTCTCCTCTAAAAATCTATGTACAGTATATGTGCAGAATGTGCGGATCGCATCCTCTAAAGGAAGAAAGGTGTCGCAGGTATTGGAAGATTGCAAACCAAACCAGCTAGGTGCATACTGCCACCTACTGTATTGGAGAGTATAGATGTACAAATGTATTTACAATATTACAAACATGAAAGCTGGCTGGCTAGTGGGAGAGAGGTCAGGGAGGAATCATATTTTGGATTGGGCACCATACAAAGCCAGTAGTATGAAAACCGTTTTGAGTGATGTGCGATGAATTACTGACTTCAGAGAAAAATGTTGAGTGGTGTTAGATCTTGTTTTATTTCATCTCCTCTTGTTAGTTTTAAAGGCATCTTGGGTCTAAAATAAAAATGATCAAATTGAATGTGTAAATCAAAGTGCCCACGGATCCAGACTTTTAAGTCAACCTGTAAAATATACAGTATGAAGTATAATTCTAACCACAGAAAAACATCTGCCAGAATCTCATGAGCCTCAGTTTACATAATGTCATAAGTAATTAAAAAATGCAACAACAAAAAAAAACAATGCAGATTATGTATCTTTTTTTTTCTACAACCATACAGTAAATTTTATTGCATTTGTTAACACTAGTGTATAAAACAAATTAATCAAACTGTATGTATGATTATTATGGTGTTTGGACTAAAATGTTTAGTATGCAAGGCATAATACAGTATATCTGGTTAGAATGAAGCACATTGCTGTAATCAGTTTGATGTTGATTATTTTCCAATAACAGCATATCCTGGTGTTTTTAGTTCCTCTTGCATCAACACGAACATTTCAGTTAATAAATCACAGCACATTGTTCCTTTTATTTGCTTGTTGTTAAATTAAATGTTGTGTCGAATACCATGCTGTGGAAGTTAGTTTCTGTTATCGGTTATTTTATATATGCTATAAACAGTCATTACCTCATAAGGTTCATTTTTATCCTCCTTAAAGTAATACAAAAGAGCAGCTTGCTGTGTTCCTAAGCACAAAATGTTCTGTTCTGTAGACTTTCCTGTGTTAGATAACTTAAAGGAGCAGCTTTTCATCTAAGTGTTACACAATGACAAAATTGTTAAATAAACATTACCTTATAGAAAACATTCATATATTAAATTTAGCTCAGAGATGAATTAGCTGTTACTGTAGAAAGTACTATATTAAAATGAAGGCAGTATTATAAAGCTGTGGCTTGTCAGAGCTGCTGTTATTGCACATCAATCAATGCCTTCAAAACACTCAAGAATTCAGTGGTACGGTTTAATTTTCGGCTTACAAAAATAAAACTCTCAGAGGTTAGAATGTTCCTCTTAAATTCAGCATGATGCGTCTGTGTGTAGCTCCAGCTGGGCTATTTTATAGACCTTCTGAGTTCTCTATTGATGCCATAAATGGAGGCTGCAGTTTTACGCTCATTTCTGAGAACAATTTACTAATGTTGCCTCTAAATACGAGTATTGTATGTGACTAAAGCTCCCTGAGCTATTTTTAGTGCGGTGTGCATAATTGAGGAGCCAGACTAACTCTAAATATATCTCAGCATCAGCTGCTCACTGACTTTACAACTCGTCACCTCTGCCTTGTTGTTAGTGGAGCACAGCAAGTGGGTCCTAACCTGGACGGAGTGCAGGAGTGTGAAAGCATTTGTGGCTGCAAGTCTAGAGTCCGAGACAGGAGTCACGGTATTATGAATAAATGAGGAACAAGCCATCTGTATATAATGTGCGGGTGAAGTGCAGCATCGCTTACGAGAGTCATAAGACTTTTCAACACCTGCTGTTCATAGAAGTGTTCCCTGAACCATTAGGATCCAGTTACTGTTAAATGTGAGGCCCATGGTACGTAGTGATTATAGTAATTCTAGACAGTACTGACTGGAGACCAACACAAGAATTATGTTATACTATTTGAAAAAGCATACTCGCCCCTTCTGCCTTCACCATCTCCAACTAAGCAACAGGGTTTTACACACTAAAGGATGTAAATATTCCTAAAAATTAAGCCTGTGACAAAAACAATCTTGGTTAACCACGTTGAATAAATGGAGTAAATGGTTAAACTGGTTCACCGGGCAAAGTCCATGATTTATAATATAACTTTACGTCCTTTTCCCACAAAGTCTTTACATGCACACAGTTAAAAATAATAACAACACAGTTAGTATTAGTAGTCATTAGTATTATTTATAATAATTACTACTAATAATAATTATCCAGGTCAGGGATGTGGTGGAAACCACAGCTAATACTGACAACACAGGAGAATTCACCTCCAATGTGACACCAGTTTTTTGAAAGGTCACATTCATGCACTCATTCTTGTACCTAAGGGCATAACCCATATTAGTGTAGACAGGCCACTGACCAGCATGATATTGAACAATATGAGGAAACCCACACGAACATGAAGCCAGGACATGCGAACAATCACAGACAATAACCTGAGCTCAGGATTAGACCAGGGACCCTGGAACTGTCAGATCAGTACTAGCCACTGTGCCATGGTAACTAGTTGTACTTCTTATTTAAACAAGTTTAACTAATAATTAAAAAAAAAATGCAAATAATTATCAGGGTCAAGGGTTAGATCTCTGCTGTGTCACTGTATAGGGTCTGTGCATTTTCTTTTCCTTTTTAATATGTTTAGTGTCACAAGGGGCTATTACAACAGAAATAAACACAGGCCTACTAAGAATGAACCCACTATTAAAATTTTGTGACTCAGAATCCTGAAGGTACAAAAATTCATGACAGGTTCTCGCCATATACTGTACATACAGCAGAAAGCTTAAAAACCGTCTAATTTCCTGTAAGATAGTAATTATGGAGGATCAAGAGCTAACTACTGTGACATTTTAAAAGTGCCTGAGCATAAACCTACTGTATGGTACTGTATATAAAGCTACTAATCTACACAAATAACTCTGTCTTCAATATTATGGTCTGTAATACTGGCTATACGAAGAAAAATTGCATTATTAGAACACTGGATGGCAGCATGACTCCACAAAGATAAAAGAGCCCTGATATGTGTGTGTGTTGTGTGTGTTGTGTGTGTTGTGTGTGTGTGTGTGTGTGTGTGTGTGTGTGTGTGTGTGTGTGTGTGTGTGTGTGTGTTAATGAACTGATAGAATAGAAATTATGAGTCCCTAGTTCTTTTTGTGTGTTATGCACGTGTGCATGTTTTTCAGAGAAGCATTTCAGAGAACTCTCTTGTGGCCATGGATTTCTCAGGGCAGAGGAGCCGTGTGATTGATAACCCATCAGAGGCTCTGTCAGTGGCTGTGGAGGAAGGTCTATCATGGAGGGTGAGGCACAAATGTTGACTGAAAGATGTCGCTTGTTTTCTGTGAAACTGGAGATGTCACATTCTCGATCTGCTGTGTAAATCTGTAGCAATACTTAGCACTGATTGAGCTCGGATATTGATTCGCTTTCATTTACCGTTTCTGTTTAATTGGCTCTGACATGTTGTGCCACAGCCAGTCTGAATGTTTTATTTAGAAGTGTGAAAAAACAGGCATATTTTGTCAGGTCTAGCACTGTGAACCAAGTGTCTACTGACTGACGTGAGGAGCTCGGTCTGGCAGGTCCTATGATGATATAGCTTGTCTGAAACTAATATAATTAATATAGTACTCAAAGGGTTAACAAAACACTTTATGGTTTTGACACCTATCTTTGGGTCACACCAGGATCCGTGTGCATAAAGCACTGTAAGTAATAATAGTCACCATGATCGTAATGAGTTGTTTGTGCATTTGGATGATAAATACAGTAGTTTTCACTTTCAGAGGAAGAGCTGCCATCGACTCAGCCACGGAAGCTGCTCCCCCTCCCAAAGCTCCCTATCTAACATAGGTCAGTGTCCTAGTCTTACTTCCGGGTTTTTTTTTTTTTTTTACCTTTTATGGTATAATCTGAATATGTTCTCCTGCTCTGTAGCAATCCACATGGCTCAGCCGTGGTTCCACAGCAAACTCTCTCGAGACGAGGCTCACAAACTGATCACCCAGCATGGCCTCATTGATGGGTACTTCTTGTTCCATGTGTTTTTGTTTTTGTTGTTATTATTAGTAATATTTTATCCATATCTTCTCTATATCTTCTCTCTTCTCTCCTATCATTTCAGTATAATGGTGTAATTTTTTATTATGTTTCTATTCAGAGTTTTCCTTTTAAGGGACAGCCAAAGCAACCCCAAGACCTTCGTCCTGTCCCTGTGCCATGCACAGAGAATCAGACACTTTCAAATAGTGCCTGTAAGTTCTGTTTCAACTTTGGATAAGTTTAGACATGCATTTTTTTTTCTTGACAACAACAAAGTGCAAACTTGAGATGGAATTTAGCATTAAGGCAGGCCACATACTGCAGTCATCTTGCAGAATCTCATCTTAGGGTAACTGTATAAATGAACATTGCATAAGCCCATTGCATAAGCCACAGGCTTCAGTTCTTATTGATGTCTGCTGAATACATTAAAACCTAGACTGTCTATTTAACGCAGGTATTTGAGTAAATATTCCTACAGTCTGAAAAATCAGATCAGACATTTGTTAGGCAGACAATAGAAATACATTTAATTTGTACTGCAACTTCCGTATTAGCGTCTATGGTTTTGCTGTCAGATCAATGAAATGAGTATATTTCTGGTTGTGTGCGTAAGGTTGAGGATGATGGCGAGCTCTTCTACAGCCTGGATGATGGAAACACACGCTTCAGTGATCTGCTACAGCTGGTGGAGTTTTACCAGCTAAACCGTGGAGTGTTGCCCTGCAAGCTCAAACACCACTGTGCCCGAACCACCCTGTGAACCCAGCCCAAAACCGTTGTCCAATCACCCTTTGAGCTGTCAAAAAACCCCAAAAAAACAGCAACTACTCCAACCTATTCTACTCCAACCACATGATCATCCAGCACTTATACACCCCTTCTCGTCCCTCTTCCAACCCTGAAGTTCACCTCTGACCCCTTTGCACTCCATCACACGACCACACACATTCACAGGGTGACTCTGGACAAATCGACAGCGCAGCTCGTGCCTTGGACAGGAAACTCACACAGACTCTTCCTGTCTAGTTTCAATGTTCACTCCTATGTGAAATAATGATCATAAGCTTTGGGGTGCTGCAAGATCAAAGACTTTAGTGGAATTGAAAAGGGACTTGTTAAGTGCTGAGGAGTGTATGAGAGTCCACTCTCAGACTGTGTTTTATAATAAGGCAGGATTGATAGCTCTTTATGAAGAAGGTTTTGGTCGATGTACTGTACAAAAATGTAGACATTGCAGCTTGAATGATTTGTATGAAGCTTTCGAATTCTGAGGTGATGGGAGAAGCTAAAGTAGCAACCTGTCAGTCAGAGGGCTGACAACTTTTGTGTCCATATCATGTGAGCAGAATAGACAGACATGGTACAGCCATAATCACACGTGCACAATAAGCTGACACTGCTGGTTTTGCCAGCAGGAAGAGGGCCTTCAGGGGATGTAGACACCCTCCTTTGAGCTTTTGGGTATAATGTTAAATGTTTATGTCTCCTTGTTAACTCATGTGACAAAATAATTCAGGTATTTTCTAAAAAAAAAAAAAAAAAAAAAAAAAAATGTGATATGTGTAGTTTGTTTGAGAGGTGAGACTTTGCTCTGTGCATGCTGTAGGCCACATTCTGTCCAAATGCAATGGGTTGTATTAGCATGAAAAGGCAGCTGTCAGTGCTGCTTCACACACTCCAAGCTGACATGCACACATTCTTTTGGTCTTTGCTTTACCAGAACATGGAATGTACATACACAGAGACATACACACTCACTTTAAACACCTACCTATGAACATAATATACACACACAGCACCCTAGATGCTGGATCACACTGTAAGTGGTTTACATGCTGAACATTAAAACTGGGACAGAATGTGTGAAGTCACTCGTTATCAATAATTGAACAAATCCAATTTTATATTAAAATGCATATTTTATGGATACTTGTTATGATTCAGGTTCATAGTGTTTAACACCTGAAGTGGTAAGTTTCTGTTTTACAGAACAGTGAAGATGACCACTACAATCATTGTCTGGCGATGTGCTGTTTCTTCAGGTTGTGAGATTTCACCCTCAAACCTTCCCTTAAGAAAACAAAAGCTATTAGTGATTACAAATCACGTGTAACTAACATGTTGTACTGTTAAAAAAAAAAAAAAAAAAGAAAGAAAGAAAAAACAACAAAAAAGCTAAATAAAGAACACTTGATAAAAAGTTTTAATACTGTAAAAAAAATTCATGCATTTGAATTAAAAGCCAGGAAAATGTTTCTTCCTTTGTTAGGTCTTGATTTTGGACCATGCTTATATCTTAGGTTGCAATTCATTTTTTTTTTTTTTTTAATAGAAAAGCAAACAACTTTTCTGCCTGTGTGTAATACTTGAGTCATGTTTTATAAACTTTAGTATGCAAAATCAACCGACCCGAATGATAAATTGTTTTATATTCCTGGATAAAAGAAAATGCATTTAGAAAGGTCTTGATTCACCATGGTATTTGCACTGTAGTCGAAACACTGGTAACTTTTCCATTTCCAATGCTGAGGGATGACTGTGACTTTTAAATCCTTTTGTCGAAGGAGTAGATTTATTCCCATGCTTCTGCTGAGAAGTGCTCTGCTCTTTTGATACAGGCCCTGACAGTGCAGTGTATGTGAATGACACTGTTTATATATGTCTCCTATAAAACTGGCTTTGTTCACCTGCCTTTACACTGTCATTATTAACACGCCAACTCATTAACTATTCATGCTCCTGATTTGAAACACAGAGTGTAGTAGAGTATTTTACAGTACACCTTTTTGTAGTGTTTATGACGGGTTCTGTGACGCCCTATCATCATTTTCTTTTTGGCTTATCCATTATTCTTTTATTTAAAATGAGTAATGACATGAATGAAAAGAGATATAAAGAGAGGTTTAGGAGTATGCAATATGCACATACATATAATGATGATGAATTTCTGTATGTTAATAATTTTTACTGATGGTGATGAGCCTCATTTAATATATCATTTGTTAGTTGCCGTTGCAGATGAGGAATTGAGATTATCTTCATAGACATCATTGTTTATGATCAGCCTTTAAGCACAAATTGTCTACATGCCATTTAAATTGGCCAGAGCAATAATTTAAATTTACATGATTCTTAACTATGTCTCTTTCATGTCCAATCTAGCATACACCCAGTAAACATGTCATAATCATTTTTTTTCTTTTTTTTTTTTACTTATTTATTTATTTATTTATTTATTTATTATTCATTAGTATTAAGGTTTTAGGATCTTCAGCAAGGTTTCAACCATTGCTCATTTTAGGCACTTAAAATCCCATGCTTGTTAAGTGAACCATCAATAAATGTACCACACCACAGTGAGCGAGACACACCGATTTTAAGCAAGGTCGATGCGATGGCACCTCGAAGAAACCTGCAGAGAGTCTCTACCAATAGAGTGTTATTAGCACCAACAGGCATAAAATATTCATGGCTTCCTGAATAATTAATGAACAATCAGTATAGTATAAAAAGAATTTGGGCCAGTGGTAAATTGCAATGTGTCTCACACCAAGCAAAAACACTAGTTTGTACTGAAACTTATCATCACTATATCAAGCTCAACACTCAGTACAATATCTATACATGAATGACTGGGCAAAAAAAAATATAATCATAACACATAATGCTAAATACTATATATATATATATATAACATGTGCGTTTGCATATTTTACACCAGTAACTCTTTTCAAATGATTTAAAGTTGATAAAAAATATTATTTAAAAGGAGAAAGTTTTGTCATCAGAAATCTCTCTGAGAATTTCACATATGTCCTGGGCCTTTATGTAATACAAATAACATGCTGTTGAACTCAAGTACCCTATTTGCTGGTCAGAATGCAGTCTTTGTGCAACCACCTTCAGCCATTATTTTGGCTTCTAAGTCAAGTTTCTTCCATTTCTAAGTCAAGGCTTAAAAACCATTTATCACCACCAGACACATCTTTGAATTGAAGAATGTACATTTTTTACTTGGTGCTACAGTTCTGTTTACTTCTAAAGGCTTTTTTTAAATTCACCTTAAGAAAACGTTTCTAGACTTTGGTACAGAACGAAAATGTGAAATTTCCTGACGTTATTCGACAAACCAGAATTCTAAATGATTGCTTTTTGCTTTAAAATGGTATTTCGATGCTTGTATTCAATACAGATGCAAAAAGTATCCTTACACATCAGTGCAGTTCTACACGTCTCTCATACAATTTATTAGCTGCACAATTTTTGTTCGGTTTAAAGCCATCAATCTGTACCAGATTAGCAATACACTTAGCATACTTGTATAAGCTTATGCTAAGCAATTGCAATCGATGATGTAAACCATATGGTAGCATGCATGGAATTATCTTTTCATTTGTTTGTTTTTGTTTGTTTGTTGTATTGTTGTTGATTTACATATTTGAAGTTTCCAGCAGATGGCAGTAGATGACTTGCTGAGTCTGCAGTTTAATTCATTCAGAGTGCCAGCACAATATTGATTGTAGACAGCTTGAGTTTTGAAGGACGCATGAGCATAAAAATTAATCATTTTGGATGTAATTATATCTAATAACTTTTTAAAATATAATTATCAGTGATATTATATTTGGATAAATTGCTCTTTATACTCTGCAATCGGTCAACAGACAAGTTGCACAGTTTCATAAAGCATTTTTACAGGTGACAGTACATGTTATTATACATCATAAATAAACATATCTATATATGTATTGTGTTTAGATTTATATGCAGTTAAATAATATAATGCATAATATGCGATTACATTTACATTGTATTTATTTGAATTCATATTTCTATTAAAAGACTGTAATTTCTTCATTATGAAGAATCAGCCATAAGTTCTGGTCATGTTGTTGGGGAGCAGGTCATAGGCTAATGTATAGAATGCTTTATAGAAATTGTTGTCTGATCTACAGAATTGGTGAAGTAGATTATCTAAGTACAGTTTAACTTAATTACCTACACCAATGATGATGATGATGATGATGATAATTGGGCCAACAATTTCAGTCACTCTGGCTGAATTCTGGAAAACAACCAAAAATTTAAACCAAAGATTCAAATTTTCTGTCCATGAAAAACACACACACACAGAAAAAAATACACTCTAATGTTTCTTTGGATTTCAGAACCTCTCTTTCACAATATGAGTCTAATTAATATTGGTATTGTCATTCTGGAATATGGGAAGGGAAAAACACCACAGATGTGAGAACCTGGTCATTCAGTACATTCAGGTCATCAGCTGACTTCATTTTATTGCCAAATAATGTTTTGCCGGGACCTCACCATCTGACGCAACCCCAGATCATAACACTGCCTCCAGAGGATTGTACACTCGGCACTACTGTATGCATGATGGCTGCATCGCTTCCTCTGTTTCTCTTCTTATTCTAACATGTCTATCACTCTGGCGTAAGGTCAATCTGGACTCATCAGACCCTTTCTGTTGTTCCAAAGGCCAAACTTAATGCTCCCTAGCAATTTTCTAATTAATTTTCAAATTTCTAATTAATGTCAAAACAATAGGTTTTCTTACCACATCAGTTTAGTCTGAATCCTGAGTTCTCATCACGCTGTGCACGTGAAAATGCTCTTACGCTTACTATTAAACATAGCAGGGATTTATACTGGTGATTTTTTTTTCAATGAAATTTTACCAAGTGTTTAAGTAATCTCCACACATGGGCATTGATGTTTTTTTTTTTTTCAACCAAGTAATGGTTCAGGTTTCAGGTTAATGTGGTTTGACAGTTCTCAGCTCAGTTCTAGTAAATTAAATAATTTCTTTAGTTGCTATCTTTGCATGAGGCAATAATTTGACCTTTCTAAAACACAGTAACATCTTTTTTGAGGAACTGAGGAGCTACCTACTGCTTAAGGTAGGAATAAATAATTGTTACCAGCTTATCATAAAAAAAATCCAAATAGTGTATTATCACATTTTTTTTTTCTTTATAAAAATTTTATATATTTACCAAAATTATGTTATGTCACACTTTTTTTTGACTGTTTGACTGCAAAGACCATGTCAGATACAGAGCAGGTTAACAAACGCTAATATATATATATGTTGAGAAATGTAGCCAACAAAGCAGAAGTGACTGAAATAATCAGTGGGTATTAATGAGATGAGTAAAGAAACAACGGAGTATAAAACTAAAGTTTTTTGTTTATATGTCACAATGAGAAAGACTGATGTAGACAATGCTGATAAATTCAGTTTATTTTAGAATTCTTATTCTAAAATGATTACCGTACTTGAGTTTTAAAATTTTGTCTGATTAAAATTGATATTGTGATTTGAGGGTTAACTAAGGAATCTCCGGATAGAGAAACATATTTCAGGTCAGAAAACATGAAGATTTAAAATTTAAATAATACTAAATAATAGTACTTTTTTATATCCATAAGACATGTTACAGGTTATACAGATTTGAATTTCTTTGTCAATGTAACATCCTCCCCCACATGTTTTAACACCTGTATCTACAGTATATTTCACCTCTCCTCACTTCTCCTCTTTCCTGGCTTCTCTCTCTCTCTCTCTCTCTCTCTCTCTCTCTCTCTCTCTCTCTCTCATGTAGAGACTGATATCTTAAATACACCCCCTTCTTTCTTACATGGTTTGCTGCTGTTAAACGCTCTCTTGGATGTGTTTCTACCATTGATCCATGTCTAGCTCCAGGGCCTTCCACAGACAGCAGCTGTCAGAAAGAGAAAAAGCTGCAGCTCTGGAGTAGATGCTCCTTAATGAATTCACCATGTTAGTTACAGCCCAAAGTGAGCTATGCCGCTCTGAGGCCTTTCTGGCTGCAGCGCCCTCACTAGCGGTCAGGAGAAGTCAGAAGCTCTGTATAGCTTGGCCAAGGGGAGGCCGGGAACAGCTGAGTCCTGAATTGAGGAATCAAATTCACTTCACTCTTGCTCTTAACTGTTAGGCTACATGTGGCACTATGTGTACTTTATGCCATAGTACAGGCACAGTGATCTTGTCTCTCTATATAAATATATATGCATAAAGATGGGATTGCAATAAAACTTGACTTAGGCTGGTAAATGACCCCTTGACTGGACTTGCCTGGAGCCTGAACACAGGCTTATATGACTTTCCTTTCTACTGTTAATGCCACAGTTAATGTCATCTAAGCCCCCAAGGTAGAGGATGAACTACCTTCAGTTTAGGTAAGAATCATAATAAATGCGCGCAGACACACACACACACACACACACACACACACACACACACACACACACACACACACACACACACACACAGAGCGCGATGTATGGGATAATAGAAATTAAGATAAAAAATATTTGCTATACACAAACATACTGTAACTGATTTAAAAGCTCAAATCAACAAAGTCAGCTCAATCCTCGTGACATGACTGATATACATTATCAAATTTATACAAGAGTTTAATGTACAGTAAATCTAAAATTCACGTACAGGATTGAAACACTGTCTTTCAAACATTACATACAGTAATTGATTATTGTGAAGAAAAAAAAGTCTTATTAAAATCTTATCAGCATTTATTTGTTAACAACAAAAAGATTCGTCCAATAAATAAAATAATTCATGAACTACATCAGAGTTCCTTGGAGCCATGTGAAAAGGAACAGCAGAGTTCCAATCACTAATTAAAGTATGAAACTAAGAATGCTTAAATGACATATAACATGCTTCAAAGAACAACAGATGTGTAGCATGCAGAGACAGCAATCTGACCATATGACTTGAATAATACGTTATTGTTTCTTTCAGTTATTAACATAAATAAATTACTTGTGCTGAATATCCATAATTAAAATCACGTTAAGCTACCTTGAAATGGATTGATAAAGGGAGAAAATTACAATATCTAACCAAAATATGCTACTATAGATACCAACATCTATTTTTATAATGGGCCAAGTGCAATAAATCCTTAATCAATGCATCTTGCATCAGCAACTTGTAACAGTAAACTTGAATATTTAAACAATTTTAATGTTTTTTTTTTCTATCACTTTACACTTTCTTTCTGTTTAAATGCTGTACTTTCTCTCACTGATAAATTATATTCAAGTTAATTGCAGTGTTTCAGAGTAGGCTCTCTCGTCTGTAGGATAACCCCAGATTTTTTTTTTCCTCCAACCATTTCTGAGGTCTTTGGATGGCAAATACCTTGCTTTGTTATTTGCAAGAGTAACACAGATTCCGGGTTTAATAATCAATTACTGAGAGTAATTCTTCATGGAGTCACTAGAGAGTCATTAAGTCTCAAAAGTCAATGAAAAAAAAAAAAAAAAAACTTATGGTATTCTTTCCAAAGCTCTATTTTTAAATAGCAGAGATTTGGTTTTATGCACTCGGTGACGTTCTTTTTTTATTAAAAGCCGCACAATTATAAATGGACATAGAACTGGGAACAATTTTAAGCATCAGTATGTTAGAGTAAAGTGTCTTATAAAGGTGTTAAATGATTATTGATATTAGCCTAAGTGCATATGTGGAAGTTGTTTTGCTGAATTTAATATGATACACAGTGAAGTTCAAAAGTCTGCGTCCACACTTATTTAAAATAGAAAATAAACAGAATGTTTTAGGACAAGAA
>CM059209.1:24624224-24629224 GCA_030347435.1 Clarias fuscus | reverse complement strand
ATATATACATATAAACAATCCACAAGGTACTTAAGTAATAATCGTGCATGTATTAAAAAATAAACCTAGGGTGTTAAAAGTTTCCAGACAAACAGGACAAATGTTTTTCAATGTACATGCAAGTAATCTGCTTTTAAATCAGTAGGAGGTGAAAGTGATTCAATTTGTGTTCATTCTCACATGCATATTCACTCTCTCTATATAACGCTTATCATATTCAGGGTCATGGGAAGCCTGGAGCCTGTCCCGGCGGACTCGGGAAGTAGGCAAGCGACACTCTGGACAGGGTGCTAGTCTATTGCAGGGCACATGTACTGTATGCACAAACTTACTTACTTACACACACACATACACTACTGGCAATTTGGAAGCACCAATTAGCCTAATTTGCATGTCCTTGGATGTGGGAGGAAACCGGAGCACCCGGAGGAAAACCCACTAAGCAGGGGAGAACATGCAAACTCCACGCGCACACACCCAAAGGCGGGATTTGAACACTACAAGGCCACAGTGCTAACCTCACACCACTGTAGCCGCCATTCATATTCATGAGTTCACAATTACACACGTGGACAAAATTGTTGGTACCCTTCGGTCAAAACTCACAATGGTCACAGAAATAACTTTAATCTGACAAAAGTAATCATTTAAAAAAATTCTATGAATGTTAACCAATGAAAGTCAGACATTGCTTTTCAACCATGCTTCAACAGAATTATTTAAAAAAAATAAATGGAACAGGCCTGTACAAAAATGATGGTACCCCTAGAAAATACTGAAAATAATGTGACCAAAGGGACATGTTAATTCAAGGTGTGTCCACTAATTACCATCACAGGTGTCTACAATCTTGTAATCAATCAGTGAGCCTATATATAGAGCTCCAGGTAGTCACTGTGTTGTTTGGTGACATGGTGTGTATCACACTCAACATGGACCAGAGGAAGCGAAGGAAAGAGTTGTCTCAGGACAATTATATTATATTATAGACAAGCATGTTAAAGGTAAAGGCTATAAGACCATTTCCAAGCAGCTAGATGTTCCTGTGACTACAGTTGCACATATTATTCAGAAATCTAAGATCCATGGGACTGTAGCCAACCTCCCTGGACGTGGCCGCAGGAGGAAAATCGATGACAAATCAAAGAGACAGATAATCCGAATGGTAACAAAAGAGCCCAGAAAGACTTCTAAAGAGATCAGTGTCAGATCGCACCATCCGTTGTTGTTTGAGCCAAAGTGGACTACATGGGAGACGACCAAGGAGGACACCATTGTTGAAAATAAATCATAAAAAAGCCAGACTGGAATATGGCCAAACTACATGTTGACAAGCCACAAAGCTTCTGGGAGAATGTCCTATGGACAGATGAGACAAAAATGGAACTTTTTGCCAAGGCACATCAGCTCTATGTTCACAGACGGAAAAATGAAGCATATCAAGAAAAGGACACTGTCCCTACTGTGAAACATGGAGGAGGCTCTGTTATGTTCTGGGGCTGCTTTGCTGCATCTGGCACAGGGTGTCTTGAATCTGTGCAGGGTACAATGAAATCTCAAGACTATCAAGGGATTCTAGAGAGAAATGTGCTGGCCAGTGTCAGAAAGCTGGGTCTCAGTCGCAGGTCATGGGTCTTGCAACAGGACAATGACCCAAAACACACAGCTAAAAACACCCAAGAATGGCTAAGAGGAAAACATTGGACTATTCTGAAGTGGCCTTCTATGAGCCCTGACCTCAATCCTATTGAGCATCTTTGGAAGGAGCTGAAACATGCTGTCTGGAAAAGGCAGCCTTCAAACCGGAACCAACTGGAGCAGCTTGCTCATGAGGAGTGGGCCAAAATACCTGCAGAGAGGTGCAGAAGTCTCATTGACAGTTACAGGAATTGTTTGATTGCAGTGATTGCCTCAAAAGGTTGAGCATCAAACTATTAAGTTAGGGGTACCATCATTTTTGTCCAGGCCTGTTCCATGAGTTCATTTTTTAAAAAATAATTCTGTTGAAGCATGGTTGAAAAGCAATGTCTGACTTTCATTGGTTAACATTCATAGAATTCTTATTTATTATTACTTTGTCAGATTAAAGTTATTTCTGTGACCATTGTGAGTTTTTCTTTCATTGACCGGAGGGTACCAACAATTTTGTCCACGTGTGTATCAGCAGATTCATAAAAGTGATTAAAGAGCTTACAAAAGAATAACACATGCAACAGATTGATATTTTAAGCTCAAACACTCAGAGGCATTATGTAGCCTTATTGAAGCATTTTATTAAACAGTGTAATTTCTTCTACGAAATACCAGTTTCAAAATAATTGGCTTCCTTAGAAAGAACACTTTTTGCGATGCATGCCCTGGAAACAGCAACAGGAAGAGAAGTGAAGGAAGAGACAGCACCAAGTCTCTCTGAAAAATCTTACAAGGTTAGAAATGTTTTACGTCGTTTGCATTTTTACGTTTGTGCATGTGGACCATTTTCCTCATATAAAATTTTTGGTTGGATAAAATAAAAACTGAGTTGCTACTGCTTTAGGGAAGCTCAGTTTAACAAGGTGAAGAAATAATTACAGTAGATAATAATTTGAATAACTCTCAACAACCAATATTTATGTAGTAGGTATAATTAACTAAAAGTTCTGTACCTCTTCTAGTAATGTAATGAATCAATGAGCAACCGATCCTGAATCACTGGCCATGGAAACGCTGTCACTGTCGTTCAGTCACACTACAATGAACATGCACAAACTGCAATACGCTTTCCATGTGACTTTTTGAGGAACTGTTATGACGCAAACCATGTTACACTTTCATGCCTGTCTGATTCAGGTAAAATCTATCTCAACATTTGAGTGGAGAACTAGTCTCATTTTTATGGCTGGCCATGAAATCTAGAAAGTAAGTCTATACCAAACTCTTGCTCCACATGCAGCAGGAACTCTGACAGTGCTACTCTGAGTTTTCTTTCTCCCAAATTCACTATCTATCCTCAGACAACCGCCTGGCTGATGGGTGGTCTGACATGCTGACGGGTGAGCGGGTAGGTGAGTGGGCAAGAGACCTGAGTAGAGGAGCACTCATAGTGAGATTATAGGAGGTGGTTTGGACATTGAAGACATGAAGAGGAGACAGCTTGGAAAAGAGATAGATTGCTGTTCCAGCTGATCAAACAATAGGATGAGAAAGAGAGGAGTGTCAGTGGAGGCACAGGTGAAGAGGCAGAGAAATATTCAGATAGAGAATAGAGAAAGAAAAAAAAACAAGAAGTCGTAAAAGTAAAACAAGCAGTAGGTTTGTGACAGCAGCATGCTGTGCAAAAACCATGAAAAGTTTTTTTTTTCTTTTATTCTTTTTCTTTATCTGACCATCAAGCAAAATTAAGTGTGAATATAGAAATTACATTATTATATATATATGTGTGTGTGTGTGTGTGTGTGTGTGTGTGTGTGTGTGTGTGTGTGTGTGTGTGTGTGTGTGTGTGTGTGTGTGTGTGTGTGTGTGTGTGTGTGTGTTAATCTGTAATTAATTGTAGTCATTGGTTTAGGCACATTAAGGGTTTAAACAAGCAGCCCACTCATACCCCATGTGTGCATAAGGCCCATTTACATGTGTGTGTGTGTGTGTGGCAGAGGAAGGCAGATGGAAGAGAGAAAGGAAATGGTTCATTTCTCTGAGCACTCAGGAGTGGAAGTGGAGCAGCATATGTTGGGATTTGAATAGTCAATCGATGAATAACCCAAAGCACTGTTTCTTCTTTTTTTTTTTTCCCTGCTCCCTCTTTCTCGTCTTTCTGGACAGGCTAGCGGAACAGCAGTGCTGTGCTGGGAGAGTTGGCCATCCCTAAAGTACTAGGCTGTAGTCAAAAATATTTACAGCGCCAGGAGGTATTTAGAGAAATATTCGAAAAATTCAATACTGGGCTGACCTCTCACTGGGCATTCACTGCCTCTCTCTCTCTCTCTCTCTCTCTCTCTCTCTCTCTCTCTCTCTCTCTCTCTCTCGCTCGCTCTCTCTCTCTCTCTCTCTCTAGCTCAATCTTCCCATCTCTATCAGAATAAAGAGGAAATTCTATGCATTTCTGTAGACAAGGCTAAAGCTGTGGTTAAATGGAAGTCTAGGTTTAATGGAAAACCTATTCCATTTCTTACACCTATGTCATTTTCAGACAACACTACATGAATGACATTGTCCTTTTTTCTCTTTTTTTTCTTTCTTTTTTGGTTTTAGTTATTTAGGCAACTTTTAAGCTATTTTTTGGTCATGTATTGCAGACAGTTTCATTACTTTAGTGTATCTCTGTAACTCTTTATATGAGTTATTTTATTCTTGCTAAGACAATGGGTGCAATATGTCAGGGTTACTCAGTATTCATTGCATGCTTGAAAAGACTTGCATTAAATATTAAGCACATTTGTTGCAAAATCCTCTATGTATTTAATTCTTGTGTTAGCAGTGATTTGTCCATTATTCTATTTTATTGTGACTACCAATGCAAGCAGAATAGAACCAAATATAATTTATAAATGATATTGATGTTTGTGTTCATGTGTGGTTCTTTTATGTGTTTCTGCTTTACTGTTTGTCTTGAGCTTGCCTTGTTTCACATCAGGATATCTGTATAACGCTAGAGGGCAGGCCAGAACCAGACAGGAATGTCGAATTTGGTTGAAGCCTTTTCAGTCCTGATCCTAGGCCCCATACGTAAGTAAAAGTTCACATTAATATTAACTATACAGTCACTGATGTGTATTGTTCTTTATTGATGCTCAAAGTATTAACAGGTGTTTTTTAAATATTATTTGAATGGATCTATGTACAGTGTTAATTGCTGTTACTTTAAAAGATCTATGTAAATATTTGCAAAAAGTGTGTGTAGGTGTGCGCGCGCGTGCGTCGGTGTGTGTGTGTGTGTGTCGGTGTGTGTGTGTGTGTGTGTGTGTGTGTGTGTGTGTGTGTGTGTGTGTGCGTGTGTGTGTGCGTGTGTGTGTGTGTGTGTGTGT
>CM059209.1:24559224-24621724 GCA_030347435.1 Clarias fuscus | reverse complement strand
CTTTAGAAATTTAGACTAGAAATAGTCCATTTATACCTTCAACCCTCCTAGGTCCAGCCAGACAAAAAGCAAATGTTGCTGGTGTGAAAAAGAGATAAAATGCTAAACCCAAAATATATATATACGGTACATACTGCGCCCACATTTTGTTACACTTTAGTTCCGCCACATCTCTCATTTATACAGTTATGTGTATTGCAAGCCACAAAAAAAGATTGAATTTTATCCCCAATCTGAACAATGACAGTCTACAGATTTATATGACAGATATTAGTGTGTAAATCATCAAGGTAAACTTCATCATCAAGTTTTATGGTCACCGTATGGTGCTATTAGATGAATTCTGCTGAAAGAAATGCACACACATACAATCAGCACAGTGAGTGATCCATGACATTGCAGGCTGAGGGTCATACAACATACTCATTTAACATGTGGCAAAAAGTTTTGTTAAATTGTCAAATATCCAGCCAGACAAGATCAAAATGGCCTTCATCAATATCGGCGTTCCGACTTCTCTTTCTGCAGAGCAATAAACTCTGACCCTGCAACCACTCGCTCAGTCCTGAGACGATTCGTCAACCAAGCATGCGACAGAAAGAGAGCAGGGCAAAGACTATGTGTGTGTGTGTGTGTGTGTGTGTCCATACAAACATTATGAAAACCTGATGTAACTGTATTTAAATAATCTTTCTTTCCTTCTTTCTTTCTTTCTTTCTTTAGATGATATGTACTGTGACTAAACCTCTTTTCTGCTTTTACTTCTGTCTGGCTCCTGATTCTCAAGACTGTCCAGACACTGCATTTTATTCTGACATTATTTGTCTCATGTTTTCTTCTCAGAGATTAAACATTGTTTTCAGATCCTCTGCTAGCAGGATTAGGCTTATTGAATATAATCCTAATACAGATTAGTGTTATTTGTAATACCTCATTTTAGGCAAGATTAAATCCCCTGATTTCATTGTGAATTGTGAAACTACCTGCAGTATATCTACAGTGTAATATATAAAGATATATTCACATTTGTCAAAGAAACATTTCCTCTCTTCTCATACTGCATATGTACTCATACTCATCTCCTACGTACTGCATATCAGCCACTAGTTCATCTCCAGTAAATCTCCACAGCGGCAGCAGTCAACCACCGAAACGCATATTTGGATTTAAATAAGCTCATTCTTTTAAATGAATCTGATGTTCTCCAATTAGTATTAAAGCAAATATGCTTTGCCCTTCAGCACAAGCTCTAAAGCTGACTCATATTGACTTATCTTTGATCCCTCAGATTGAGGGGAAGTTGGTGCAAGCAGGATCATGGGGCAATATCAGGGTCAGAAAGTTTAACCCTTCAATGCCTGAGTGTTTTGCAGCTGTTCATATTTTAGTTATAGACTTTTAGTATTCGTAGATTTTTCTGAATGAGGCCTAAAAAGCAGATAATCAGGTAATCAAATAGAGAGTGAGAGAGAAGGCAGAAGAACAGAATCAAGGCTAAGGATCCCAAATATACTTATAGTAATGTTTAACTAATCATTTAATTTGTAATAGGGGAATTCATTAATAAATATCCATTAATAAGCGTAATTAAGAACTGATATCATGTAGAGTTATTGAAAGAATTAATCACGTATCAACATATTCAAATTAACAATAATAAACAAAACAAAAAAATAAACAAAAATAAATATCAGTAAAAATGGGCATATTTAGGTTAAAATAAACTAAGTGAATTAAGTACATTAACAAACTCAATAATTTTAAACAACATATAAATAACATAACAGCAATTTGTAAAGGCAATAATAATAATTAAAAAAAACAAGGCTAAAATAAATTGATTTGTGTACTGTGACTCACAGTATTATTCAATCCTTTACATTTATATAAATCTTTTTAATAATGTAGGTTGACCTAGACCTAAGTAAACTGGGACACTTTTTAATACACCTTACATACTAAGGAATACAAGCTGTTCCTATTTTTACCTTATAGTATGACAAATAATGATATAGAGATATTTTGCTGAAATTTGCCATAAGGGAACAAAATATTAGCCAATTTGTATAAGAATAAATCAGATTGTCCTGCTCTCCAGAAATGGCACAACTTTACGTTTAGACCTGAAACTACTAGAGTGAATTTAGGGAATTTAGGACAGTTTAAAGATATTCTAATAACTGGTAATGCTTTATAAAATGCCTATTAAGGTTTACTTACCCTGCATTATATAATATTACCCTGCATTATATAATATTACCCTGCATTATATAATTATAATACATTATTGTTATAATGTACAAACCTTGATTATGCAAAATACAGTAACATACAGTACACTTGCATTAATAATTAACTAAATAAGTCAATTAATCAACACATCTTTCATTCCATCATTGCGTAAAATTCACAATATTTCACAATATAAACCACCACCATGGTTTATTAATTTCACATTTGCAATTGTTTAACTACAAAAGTTGGAATAAATAGTAAGTCAAGATTTAGATTTAGACCAGAGGTTTGTAAGTTATCAACATGCTGTATTTTAATTAATCTGTATTTATTTTTTGCCACAGATTGAATAAACATAATTCCGCTGAACTTCATTAACATGTAAAGCAAATGTCAGTTTAAGCAAGTTAAATAAATTATTTGGTTACTTTAACATTAGTTATATTTAATAAATGCCAAAGTGCATAATTTGGTAATGTTAGGTAAAGATATCTTAGTGTAAAGCATTACCTATTTATTTATTTGATCATTTAAATCAAACCCAACTGAGAAGTTACTTTAAGAGCTGTTTACTCTCAAACCACTGTATGTGTAAAAATAGGCGTGGGTAGAGTCTGTTAATGTAAACACTTCATTACATCCTAATGGGCTAAAGGTTATTGCATTATTTGAGTATTGGTGTAGGCTTATTTTTGTGGACATTAGAGAAAGGCATTATCAAAACAAATAAAAAAGAGTGGCATGATAAAGAGATAAATGGAGCAGAATAAGAAAGAGGTAAAGGAATGGAGTAGGAAATACATCTAATGAAGGGGAAAGCGGTAGAGATAAGAGGGTATAGCTGAGTGAAGTAAAGGGGAGCAATGTGGAGAGGAAAGGAGAGGAGAGGAAAAAGAAGTAGAATGAAGAGATAGGCAGACATGATAGGGTATGAATGAAGAGAAAGAGAGAGATAGACAGCGATCAAAAATAAGATAAATGTGGAAACGAAGGCGTACAAAAAGTAGAGGGAAGACAAGCAAAGAGAACAAAAGAGAACAAAGAGAAGAAAAAAGGAAAGGAAAATATTTTTTGTAAAGAAGAGGGAGGGAGGGCAAGTGAAAATGAGACAAAAAGGGAAGAGTTGGGACAGGAGTAGAAAGAAGAAATATAGATAGCATAAAAAAATACAATGCAATAAAATAAAAGCAAAGAGGAAAGCTTTGACAGGAGTTTTCAAAAAAAAAAAAAAAAAACACAGAACCACTCTATAGGCTCTTCTTCTGAAGCCATATAGGTTCCACATAACCAAAAAATGGGTGCTTTCTTTCCAGGAAGGGTTTTTAGGTAAAGACCTTTTAGGAAGCTACGAACTCATAACTATTCAAAGAACCACAAAAAAAGCATTGAAGATTTCTAAGAATGTATCGGGTAGATGAATAGAGAAGACTATCAAGGTGACAAATATGGAGGTGTGAGAGAAAGAGGACAGGTGGAGAGAGAAAGAAATGTGAGAAGTATGATGAGGAGAGCAGAGGGAAGAGGTGAGGGGAACAGTTGTGAGGAGAAAGAAAAATATAAGTTATGAGAAGAGATAAGTAGAGGGGATCAGAGAAAAGTGAAAGAGAGGGAGAGAGAGAGAGAGAGAGAGAGAGATGGCTATGGACACAAGGCCACATCAGCATAGTGTGGATTTGTGTTACTGTGTTTTCAAACAGCTCTGGGAATAGGAATGGAAAACGGCAACTGTGTAGACTTTCTTGGTGATGCATGAAATAGCGTTCTTTGAATTTAAATGTATTTAAATAGAATACATGTAAATATTTGAATGTAAAACGTAGTTATTCACTAATAGTATAATTATTATTTCATTTATTTAAAACTTTACAATCTGGTTGGTCCAATTAAATAATAATAATAATAATAATAATAATAATAATAATAATAATAATAATTTATTATTATTATTATTGTTATTATTATTATTATTGGTAGTAGTAGTAGTAGTAGTATGCTCTTTAAAACCTGTATTTTTGTAAGATGTTATTGTAAACCCCCTCAACCCTTACTCGTGCCAGGGAAATTACATTCTGTAGAGTATTTGAAGCTGGTAGCAGCAGGCCTTGTGAAGCGTTTGCTCTCCTAACTTTGACACACTTTGGGGTAAATATCCTGTTTTGCCAAACACTGAAGTGAGTTGTTATTGGAAGCTTTACACAATGAAGTAGCAAAGTGAAGCGCTACTTGAGACAAGGATAGCATTTCAAAGCTATCGACAGAAAACCATTTACCTCCCAAGAGCTTACAGCCTCTTCAGGGGCTTCACTGTTATCCTCAATGCCACAGAGAATTAATTCAGAATAACAAGAGTGTGTTTTTGTTTTTTGCTTATATTTTGTAAGATTTCCCATCAATTTACAGCACTCAACAGTGTAGTAGAGATGACATAGTGAGTCAGAAGAGCGAGTGTCTTGATGGATAGTGTTAATTCTCTCCTTCCTGTTGTGCACCGGTCAAAATTCAGCTATACAATGTTTGTATGCATTCAGCTCATGTAAGGTCAGATTATATCAAAATACATATTAAAATGTCAAATTTAAGCCTATTAATTATATCGATTTAAAAGTAGACTGTCATTTAAATTAGTTCTATATTGGATCCACACTACTAAAGATATTAAATGAAGGAAATGTGGCTCTATTCAGCAGTCCTGGCAAACTATAAATACAATGCTCATCATACCAAAGTCTTTTAGCTTGTAAAAGATTTTTGTCTTTTCTTTTTTCTCCATCTGGCTTTTCTCATTATATACGTCTAAGCACATCCTTGACACAGAGGGATTTCAAGATAGGAGACATAAAAATTCAAAGAGCAGAAGCCAAAGTGATAGAAATTCAGCACCATGCAGACAACTGAATAATAACATTAATGAAATTTTTACATTGACTAAAAGTCAGAGTTCGTCCTTCATTAATTTTAAAGTCACTCTCTCAGACTTGGAAATGTGTTCGGACAGGTGGCTCTTTTCTCCATCTCGGCATGGCCTCGTGGAGAAACCTGCTACCCCACAGACATTCTCTTAGCGCCACTCATCATTTTCAAACATGACAGCTATGGCTAACCTTTCAGCTTGAGACACACTTTACTTTTTGGTCTTCCACTTCACCACAATTTTCTATATCACCCTTTAAATTTTGCATTTTATGCATGCTGATGTGGCCCCTTGCATGCAGCTGCATATAAAACTTAGGTTTTACTTGGTCTCACTTAGGCTGTAACTGACACTGTTTAATTGGTGTTTCTGTGGAAAGAAAAGAGGTGTGTTTGAATGATGTGATCTCAGACCTTTTGTTGTGTGGGAGGCTCCTCCAAAACCCTCCATGATGGAAACATACTGAGGTGAGGAGGTTAATGCAGCAAATGCTTTGTGATTTTGCTGCTGAAGGCGTTGACGGGCCATAGACAGTTGTATTTATGGCCTTTGGTGTAGTCTTTCCTAATGTTCAAGGAAGTGAACAAAAAAAAAAATGTTTAACAGTGTTGAACTGCCTTTTTTAACTTAACATGTGCGTCGAAACACAAATGTCTCAATCATCCTGAGCATTTCATAATGGTTAGACATGGGTCACATTTGTTTGCCTGGTCTTTAGAACCTTATTATAGTGTTGATTTATATAGAGTATACAACCTCATGCATCACAAAGATAACCTGACAAGCTAAGATTCAGTAAAGAGAACCAATCAAAGTTTCAGTTTACAACTATTACTCGACTCATTCATCCTCAGAAACTGTTTTTATCCTGGCTAGAGTGACGATGGAGCCAGAACCCATTTCAGGAACAATGGGCATGAAGTGGAAATACAACCCTGAGTACACCTGGTGCACGCATCTAGAGCCAATCTAGAATGGGCCAGTGGTTCGTAACTCTGGTTCTGGAGGACCACCTGCCCTGCATGTTTTAGCATTTTCTCAGCTTACAATACACCTGACTTAACTAATCAGCCAATGAACAGACTTTCCTTAATTGAAATGGGTGTGATAGAGCAGGGAAAACAATCAAATGTTCAGGTCAGGTGGTCATCCAGGACGAGAGTTAAGAACCACAAGAATACGCATTCCACCTACTGGTAAATCTGAAGACTGAGGAAGTTGTGAGGAAACTCACAAACCTACCTGCTCCATCACTGTTACTCTAATCCAATGTAACCTTATTGCCATTGGAAGCTTTTTAAAATGTGAATATGTACATTAAGTTACAGGGTATCTTAATTTGATTCACCCATGTATTAAGATCTCTATCATTACTACCTAATTTACATCATCCTCATAAAAGATATGAACATGTGACAGGTGGCTGCTGATAATACCAACCAGTCATATTGTTGTCATTTTAAATGTTAATAAAACTACTACTACTACTACTACTACTACTACTACTACTACTACTACTAATAATAATAATAATACAGTATATGACTTAATATCATTTTAGCATTTCTAATTAATCAACTGATGCAATATTTGACAGCTTTTGGATATTGTCTAAACAACACCACATGTCTTGCTGGTGGACAGCAAATAAGGGTAGGTAGATTAATTCTTTAAATGAAAAGAATGGCCGTAGCGTTGCAGACTAAATATAATATCTAAAATCACTTAATTCCAACATCTATCATGCTTTCAGTTGAAGAAATAGCAGTATAAACTGTTATTATTAATATCAAGGACACTTTAATCTCCGTGTCTTTATGTCTCTGTCCTCTTCCTTTCCTAGCTCACCAGGCTATTATCCCAACAGACCCTTCTTTTTCTGATCAAGAGTCGCACGACTGCCTGCCTCCAAAGCCTTCTGCAATTATTCTGTCTTTCTTCTGAGTGTCTCATTCCTTCCCTCTCTGTCACTCTTCTATCCGGGCTAGAGCTCATCCCTGCCCATCTTGTGTTTAAGTAGTAGTAGTCTATCCTCTGAGTTGCTGATTTCCTTGTAGGCCTGAACACCCTTTAGATGTGATCACCTTCCTCCGACGCCCCCGGGATTAACCAGGCCAGGCCGCCGCTCTCACCAAGTCTCGCCTCTACCTTTGTAGTCAATAAAAGACTAACTAGAAAAGAATGAGAGGATAGGGGAATCAATCTAGTGGAAGCCACCCCACTGTTTTCTCATCATTTCTCGTGTCGTGTGTCATCTCTGACTGTAACTTGGAAAAAAGCACAAGCACAGTATGGGGGATGGTGTTTTTTTTCCTTCCCTTCCTGTCTGTGTGTTATTCAGGGTTAAGGAAAGAAGGGATATAGAGAGGATATAGGAGATTTTGATTCAGGGATTGTGGGGATAAATAGTGTTTTATGCTGTGTACATTCACACAGGAGGGGTGACTATTATGTGCTTTTGAGTACTCATAACACTTTAAGATCTGGGGATATGGACAGATGTGCTCTGTGGGATCTACTGTCACATGAACGTCTGTGTGTATGGCTGCTTAGTAACAGAGCCAGCTGGATTAGATGAGGATGTATATTTGATTTGCTTTGTGAAAGGATAGAAGTTGTGCTGATTGGCAGTATGCAGACCTAGACCCACTCAGCAGTATCGTATTGCGATCAATACTTACGTGTAGTGCTGACACTCTAAAGACTTCTGTAGTGAACCAGTCACAGTCCATGTCATCTGCTATCTAGTTTAATATGAGGACATTCAATATGTTCTCTGAGGACAAGCTCTTGACAATTTATTGGCTAAATCATGAAGGTTTTAAGATATTTAATATTGACCAAAGCTCTGTAGGTCTTTATATTTGCAATTAAACATAACAACTTTAATAACATTGCTAGACAGTTGGCAGGGTGGCGCAGTGGGCAGCGCTGCCACAGCTCCAGGTTCCTTGGTTCAAACTCGAGCTTGGGTTTCTGTCTGTGTGGGTTTCTACTGGTTTCCTTCCAAACGCAGATAAGTGGATTTTGTCCCAGAGGTGTTAATTTCTTTTTATGTCAATGATTGGTGCCTTGAACTGGACTGACATACTATCTACGCTGGATTCCCAATTCCCTCTCATTTCCCTCTGACATACTGAGGATCCACCATTACCCTGCCCAGGATAAAGCAGGTACAGAGAATGACTCACCATAGCTTACAATGAGTGTTGGTAACTTAATTAGGACGGCTGTGTTTTCAAGCAAGGAGAAGCCCTCTGGTGCTTTCACACTACAGGGCTCTGGCCTGGACCCGAGAACACCTAACCCCAAAGTTTGATATGTTTGAGTAATGTGAACACTCCGTACTGTGCTCTAGCATAAATCAGCGTACAGCTTCTAAGTACAAATGAAATTGTACAATGTACTTGAGCGTAACTCTACCTAGGCCCAGAAGTGGACAACGCATACAGTATCTTCATGTGTGACATGCACATGCTGATCACATCCTCTGAATTACACAGCCATAGCTGATAAAGTAGGAAGGCAGGCGAGAGGGATCACTGTTAACATTTTCTCCATTTTCTCTCAAACATATTATGCACAGCACAAATGTTGACTTCCTTTAACTCTTCTCCTCTTAGTGTTTATTGGTGGCTCTCAAACCAACGAGGTTTACACTACCACCTACTATATTGGAAAGCGTAAATCCGATTGAATCCTGGTAAACTCAGGTTCGGACCAGTACAGTAGTAGAAATGGTATATGGGCAGGGTATGAATCAAGTGTGGAAGCCCTTTCGAAAGCAAATCTACTATAGACAGAAATGTTCATTAAAAGCTAAATGTTGAATTGCTATTAAGTTGCACTTTTATTGAAACATCAATGTATATAAACTGTGGCTCACAAGTACAATCAGTTGTATTAGACATGTAGGCCCTGAGCAACTGCATGCATATGAGGGGAGGATCATTTGCATATGTCGCTTTTTATTGCAGGTTTGTAAAAACAGACAAATGAACAAAAAGATTAGTATTTATTCATTCAGAAGATTGCTATAGATTGGGAATGATCGGGAAATTTCTTTAAAATACTTATTTACTTAGTTACTTGTGTGTGTGTGTGTGTGTGTGTGTGTGTGTGTGTGTGTGTGTGTGTGTGTGTGTGTGTGTGTGTGTGTGTGTGCGTGTGTGTGTGTGTGTGTGTGTGTGTGTGTGCGTGCGTGCGTGGTGCGTGGTGTGTGTGTGTGTGTGTGTGTGTGTGTGTGTGTGTGGCACTTTTCTGTCCATCTGTATGTTTTTGTACACTTGCATGCTGATGAGATGAGCCCTGTCATAGCTGGCTGCCTCTCCCTGGGTTTGTTTCCCAGACCCTTTAAAGCTCTCACATGACACAGTCATAAACAGTTTTGACGGGTTTGAGAGACTTGATCACAGCAGAGGGAAAAAAAGAGAGATGTCCAAAACAAAGACAGAAACTTGGTTGACAGTTACAGTTCAGCTGAATATGTATTGTTCTCAAACATGGCAAGTGGGAGAGTGCATATTTGTTTCATGAATATCTCTCTCTCTCTCTCTCTCTCTCTCTCTCTCTCTCTCTCTCTCTCTCTCTTTCTCTCTCTCCCTCTCTCTCTTTCTCTCTCTCCTTTTCCCTGTCTATCTCCGTTTGCTGAAGATTATATTTTCTCTGTTTTCTTCTTCTCCCAGACCTCTTAAATGATCCAGACAGAACATCAGGCACAAATAACATCAGACATTCCTCTAGTTCTAATATCTCAGGCAAATGACTCCCTTTTAAAATTGGACCTTGAAACTATAAAGCACTGCAATAAATATTGTTCCTTTTAAGCACTATTTTTAAAAGGGAGATTTTCTTCCCCTTGGCTGCTCCTCAGACCCTCATGCTTTGAAAGAGGAATAAGAGATAAAGTCTATAGTGAAATGACCACAACAGACAGCTCTCTCAGGGCCCAATGGATTCACATTGTATTATTTTCACACCTTTTTTTTTTTTTTTAAGTTTGATTCAGAGTGCCATGGCCATAAGATGAAGACATAGCGTAAACCTGCAGCATGAAAAGATGAAAGTTTACAGACTGGTCATTCATCCGAAAGACAGAGGGCAAAAAAAAGATGGAGTTGGTGGTTTCTCTTCTAAGAAAGTCTCACTCAGGGCATGATGTGAGGGTGTTTTTCATGTTTTCGTCCAAGAGCAGATCTTAAATGCCAGCTTTACTGCTGTTCGTCCTTCGCTATGACTCATGTGCACATTTGGATAGCACCTCTTGTCATCACAATGTGAATGTGTGCATAAAAACATGAATGAGGCATTATTTCAGACTCAATTGGCATTAAAGTATGCTTTTATTCTTCTCTTTTTTCTTCAGTCTGAGTGAGTGATCCCCATTGTGCGGGCACTGGTGTGCATAACTCTAATGTAAGACTATTCTATATCAGGGGATGAAGCTGTCTATTTGGGTGATTGACACAAACCCACATTAAGAGGTGGCTTTGAAAATTAGTCCGTGGAGACCTGGCGAAGGTGTGCGGGAAAAGGAGAGTCGTCTCCAAGAGGAGCCGTGCCTTTTTAACCCCACTCATTGGTATTCTACGGTGCGAGTGGAGAGCCGCTCTCTAAATGGCTGAGGCATGCGGCTCGCCGAGCCCCTCGACACACACACACGCAGCCGGAGCCCATGGAGAGCCGCCAACAATATGCAGCCCAGAATACAGAAATCAAAATGGGCCCAATTAATAATCACATAGTTAGTTCATATTTTATACACCGCACAGAGCCTGTGCTGAAACAAGTTCATCTGAGCACATGGACCTGTCTCACTGTCTCTGTCTGTCTCTCTCTTCCTCACTCTGTCTCTCCCCTTCATTTCTTTCTGTCTTTCTTTCTGTTTTCTCCATCTCTCTCTCTCTCTATCTATCTTTTTCTCTTCTCACATCCTTTATTCTCACTCACCTTAACATTTTGAACTGGTGTTTTTCTGTGCTCTCCTTACAGGCAAGATGCAGCAGCTGTAATGATGTGCTTGGACATTCTCGCTCTGCCTCTGCTTTTGGAAACGCTCAGCCAATTGTGTGGAAATACAAAAAAAAAAAAAAAAAAACGGATTGTGCACGAAATGTCGATGTAATTAGAATACAATGCACGCATATTCAAGTTTGAAAAATGCAGTTATGTTCCACCTATAGCGGAGGCATTTGCTCAGCTCTTGATTAAAATAAGAACAAAATATTAAGCACTTCTACTATGCAGCATTATTTCAGACACACACACACGCATGCTTGCTCACATACACACACAAACACCATTCTGCCCACGTTTTAGCCGGCCTTGACCTCGTTACCTCAGCCTCGTCTAAGCGTAAAGCTTTTCAAAATGCAGCAGCAAGTATTTTGACATATTCATTTAATTACTCTGAATAGCATGCAGCAAATGCTAATATTATTATGAATATAGCAAAAAGCACTCATCATGTCACAAAAAGCAGATACTTTATCAATTCAGGTCTAAAATTAAATGATAATTTGTATATTTCTTTAAAATTAGGGCTGTCTTAAAAAAAATTGCATATGCACATTATTTCTATATATATTTTTTTATTGCTTTGACCAGTAAAAGCTTTCTTTAATGTATGCATTTGCCTTCCAACAGGCAAAGGTGTGTGTGTGTGTGTGTGTGTGTGTGTGTGTGTGTGTGTGTGTGTGTGTGTGTGTGTGTGTGTGTGTGTGTGTGTGTGTGTGTGTGTGTGTGTGTGTGTGTGGGTCTTTCAGTCCCTTCAAAGTCAGTGATGAGCACTTTACTGATTTTGACATATTCATTTAAAGTTGCTAATCAGATGTAAATATGCAGCACAGGTTCCCCCAAGGCTCTCTTTGAAATGCAAATACTACGTGCAAACAAAGGTGCTGCTGGACACCGCTCTTGTTCTGGAGGAATCAGGGTTGCTCACAGAGCTCAAATCTTATTAAGAGATGGAAAGGATTAAACTGTTTATTATTTTTCTTTTTCTAATTTTGATGAAGAGTATCTTGATCCTTGAAAATATTTTGTGAGGGACACAGTGTACGGTATATGATTATCATGTGAGTTATGAAATATGAAAATTGCTGCTTCTAAGATATATAAAAAGCTTCTTTAAAAAAGAAAAGAAAAGAAAAGAAAAGGCCACGTCCCTGGCTCTCTATTTTAAAATTGAAACAGGGATAAGGGCTTGGGATTACCTTTTTAAAAAAGTTGCAACTTTAAGACAAAAGAATTTAAAATGCATTCTCTGACTGAGCTCAACGGACAATTAAAAATGAACAGCTCCCAATTTCCAATTTCAGATCCTACAAAGAAATTTATGGAGCTGCACTGATTTGCCCACATTTTGATAGCTCTAAAACACTAAACATCAAAACCTTCACATTTCCTCGATTTATTAGATTGGAGTTCTCAAACATTTTGGAGCCAGGAACCACTTGCTCTTCCTGACCCTTCCACCAACAGAACACAACAGGTCCAAGTACATTCTTGAGGTTTGGATTAAATCCATTCGATTCAGCTGTCAAGTGAACCAGGCTAATAAATAATGTTGATAATTCTGGGCTATGATTTCCACTACTGTACCAATAATAATAATAATAATAATAATAATAATAATAATAATAATAATAAAATCAAGGAAACCCTCATTTTGCTTCATACACCCCACTCTGAACCACTGTGTCTGAGAACAGTGCATGAATACAGGACCTAAAAAAGTGCATTCTCCTGCATCTTAATTATGTAGATATTACAGTATACACTGTCCCTTATAAACATTGGTGGTAATAGGGCATCATGGGTGAAACCTGGAAGCTCATCATAGCTGAGCACCTGTGATTGACAGGAAGCACTTTCATGCTTACACATGCCACACATGAAGGCCGAGCAAGGCGTCGAGATGATCAGTGGTGAACGCAATCACACCGGCACCTCATCCACTCCCACGTTGTCTACGTGCCACAGGCTCTCTGCTGGCACCATGCCTTGTCGTTCCACCATTTCCAATTTCCAGCAGGCAACTTGGGATTCCTGACTGCACTCACAAGTGTCTGAAGCACCATTTTCTGACTCTATGGAGTGGAAAATATGATTCAATTCCTGCTCAACGCCTTTTCATTAACCGACTGCTGAATGTCATCCACAAAAAGTGTGTGCTTGTATCCAAGTAGAACAATAATTGTGTATTATTATTAATCCCAATTATACTTTTGAGAATTTTGTAGGTTTTTTTTTTTTTTCCCCTCCTTTGCTGTTTTTGAAATTGAAAATTAGCCATGAAGAGGCTACAGGATAAAGTGTGTAGTGCCTGTGGGGTTTCACCACTGAGCTCCGCTGGTTTAAATAGCTGAAGTTTGTAGTTAAAACAGCCGATCCCTCTGAAGAAGGGTTTGGACCCACTGTTCTTATAACCACTTAACCAGACTCAGTGATATTAGCCCTGCCATGACTCAGCTGCCAATCCATATCCCACTACCGCTGTACACCCTATTAAAATTTTACAGGTCAAAAACCTAAAAGGCAGTTAAGAAAACGTCCTTTTTCATTACAAGTGACAGAAAATGATCAGGGCAGGCCAAGCCGTAATAGCATGATAATTAGGACCTCTCTACTTGATAAAGTGTGACTGTAAATCAATGTTGGACTAATTAATCAATATTTTAATTATTGGACCTTTTAACGAACATTTTTGTCAAATTCCCCTGGACCTCATGACTGCGTGGCCTGCAATGCCATCATTAGTTCCAACAGAGAGCTTAAAGTGCTATCATTAAAAATGTTGTTCACCACCTCTACCTCTTCATCTGAGAACACATTACCATGACTTCCTCTTAAATCACTTTGTATATTCTCTGAATATTTTATTCTCCGTCAAGTTTAACTATGTTTTGAGTTACTATCAGTACATATTCAGTAATCTTTTTATGTTTTTTTTTTTTTTTTTGGTTGTGACAGGTTGAATTAGAAATATTGTGCAGTTTTGTTATTGATTGATCCTTCATTATTTCCACTTTAGTGTAATTATTATATGTTAAATTATGCAAACAAAAACTTGTACAAGCTCCCACCAGTATTTGCATACTAACCACATACTTGTGATGTGTCTGTTTAAATAATTGCATATTTATGCACTTATGTAAATACATACTTATCAGCACACTGTATAATTAAGCCTCTCAGAGTCACACACTCCTCATTTTCATTAATAAACCACTTTTGCATGTGTGTGTCTGAAATATGAAGATAAACAATTAAGAAGCTCTATATTTGTTATATATACGTTTTGTTATATATATGTGTGTGTGTGTGTGTGGGACAAACCTGTCATTGTTACATTAAAGTGCATTGTTATCCGTGGTGATCACTTGAGTTCCCTTTTCATTAATGAAAAATACATTTTGAAATTTGTTATTAATTGTCATGCTCTCCCAGTATCCTAGTGGGATTTCTCCCAGTCCTCTCGTTTCCTCCCTTCCAAAAACAGTCGTCATGTATTGTAGATGGACTGGCCAAACTAAACTGTCCCTCCGTGTGAATAAGTGTGTAAAAGTGTGTGTGTGGCCTGTGATGAACTAGTGTTCTACCCAGACTGTATTTTTCTTGTCTTCATAAACAATAAAATCCCACTGAGAATTAAATTCATGAGCAACTAAGGTTTAACTTTAATCATTTGTCTCAACTTAATTCTAAATAAAACCAGTTAAGTATGATGTAGATCTCTATCTGACTTGTTTCCTCTTAAAGGTTTACCATGACTAATCTTTTTGAAGGTTTGTCTGCTCATGCTGTCACAACACTGTCCACATTATCCATGCAGCCCAGGAGAGGAGAATGTCTCTGGAAAGTCTTGAAAGAATGGGCAGTGGGCCGTGTTGGGAGAGGGAAGGTGTGTGTCGTACGGGTGAAGCATCTCTGCTTTGGTATAGCTGTCGGCTTGAGTTTGTCTGGGTGGCTGGGTGGCAGCA
Source organism: Clarias fuscus (assembly GCA_030347435.1). Taxonomy (NCBI): domain Eukaryota; kingdom Metazoa; phylum Chordata; class Actinopteri; order Siluriformes; family Clariidae; genus Clarias; species Clarias fuscus. The sequence goes on along the minus strand of CM059209.1, from coordinate 24,606,595 downwards.
GACAGCAGGGGTCTGTTTAATGTGGCATAACAGCAGAGCAGAAACATGGCGAGAAAACCTGCTCTGCTCCCAGTGTGAGAGAGAATGACCTGTCTGACCTGGGCAAGACTTTACCTTCAATACATCACAGCAGTTCCTGCAATAACACTGAAGATGTCTTTGATGTTTAATATGAGTATGTTTTATAGGGATGGTGTATTTACCTCTATTTTGTGGAATCACCAAACTGATATAAAATTTAGGATGCTGTCAGACTACTTTGATTGTGTGCGCAGGGATTCTTTCTCACTTTGGTTAAACCATAAAATGAACTGACTGGAGGGGGGGGAAAAAAAAAAGAAAAACCTCCACAAACATCACACAGCTTTTTGTACCAACACCACATAATTATAGTGGGAAATGTTATCCACTGATCACTGTCAACATACCGTGATCACAGTTACTGATGGTAGAGTAAACCAAGAAGCTGGATCTGAGCCAGTGTGTGTGTGTGTGTGTGTGTGTGTGTGCCTTATGAGCTAGGGGAACAAGCCTGTCACTGCACACATTTATGTCAGGAGACGTCTTCTGTGGCATTTGTAGTACATTCAACCCCTCTGACTTTTGAATATCTGCTTTGTGACCAAATTGTTTTCTCATTGCTCAGTCTATCTCAGCGCACCATGCGCACAAATTTACACATGCATTCACACCTAGGGGAAATTTAACAAAACGAATAGCCTGCTTATTGGAATCTATCTATCTATCTATCTATCTATCTATCTATCTATCTATCTATCTATCCATCTATCTATCTATAAAATATTTTTAACATTTACATTACAAGTTATGAACATTTCCAGAAACAATAGTTATTAAAAAAGACAAGGTACGAATTATGACATAGACTGATAATATAAACATTAAAGAAAGCTCTAACAATCTCATAGTCTCAGCCTTTGACACTTTGCCTACAGTATATCCCATGTATTTGTGCAACTCATTGTGCACTTTTCTGTTTACAAGCTTCCGAAATCTCTTTGGTGAGCCACTCTTCCACAGACTGGTTTCTGTTGAGAAAACAAGCACTTGAACACAATGAGCAATTTTAAGCAAAAAAGATTAGCCGCTAAACAAATTATTCAATAGCATTTAGTAGCGCATTATATTTGGCTGATGGGATTTGGGAGTAGTCCATGGTTGGTCGGCTGCAATGTCAGAAAACGTCCTATGTGTAATGTTGGCTTTGTTTAATGTAAAAGCCTCTCTTGTGAAAAATGTAGGAAGAGTAAGCTGGTGATTCCAACGTGGTGAAAAAAAAAATGCCATTAACTATGCACTTGTGTTCACAATGAATTAATGACAATGATGTGACTCATCCTTACTGAAGTACTACAGTACATTTCTATTCTTGTCAACCTCCACAATAGATTTCACTTGTTTCTTGCCTTCACCTTTTACAGCATTATTTTCTCCCAAAGTCCTTGAAAAGTTTTTTTTGAGTCTGTATATCAATCTGTGTTTTGCCTAGGTTCTTCTCTAGTGCCTGGCTCAGATCAATTTGTGTTTCCTCTGTTTTGACCCTCACCTGTTTACCTGGTTTGTTCAATCCAATTTGTCTTTGTTGATGGTGTCTTGTCTGTTGGCTGTAATGATGATTATAGGAAAATCATTTAATCTTTTTGAACACACCTTTTTTTTTTTTTTTAACAAAGTGTCTTTAAGATTATTAAGCAAGTGGTACAGTTGAGAAAAAAAAAAAAAAACTAATTCTCCAAAGGGAAGGGCTTTTATTCTACCTCGCTAATCTTATGTGGGTTACACAGTTAAAGTTGTATGAAATGAGAAAACACAATCTGATGGAGGTTAATTATAATGACTGCACTTCAGCATGTCCATATTGTTACTATAGTAACAAACTGATGAGTTAAGCACAAATGCAGATGGAGTTGTGGTCGTTTAGCAGGGGAGTGAAACATTCCTTTGCCTAACAGACCCTTGGATATTTAATACAGAAGACAAGGGTTTGTGCAGTGACACATAATAACAAAAATAATCAGGAAGGACGGAACAGCAAAAAAGATAGATTTTTTTTAAATAAAAAAAACACAAAAAGAAACAGTTCGCTGTTCATGTAATGAATGTCTAAAAGCAGTGAAGGTGTTCACTGAGTGTGTGTCAGCTTGTCCGCTGCAGTGTGTACACACTGTAACAATTCAGCTGCTGAATTATTGAAAAACACAGCCAGCGAGATGGAGCAATGCTCTACCCCATTTCTGCACTACAAGATGGAAAACATGTACTGGCTCTACAGATTAGATTTTTTACAGATTTGTGTAGTGTGGCTCTAAATTCCTGTTTGTAGAAGTTATAAGCAGGTTCACGACACAAACAGTGGTAGTTCAATTATTGATAGGATTATGGGGCAGTGAGATTGTTATAATGATGTTTTCCTGTGATGTTTAAGTTAGAGGATTTATTCTAATGAATCTCATAATAATAATAATAATAATAATAATAATAATAATAATAGGTGGCATGGTGTCTCAGTGATTGCACCTCCAAACCTCCAGGTTTAAATCGTGCCTTTGGTCTGTGTGCATGGAGCTTTCAGATACTCCAGTCTCCTCCTATAATCCAAAGTATTGCATACCAGGTTGATCAGCATTTTCAAATTGCCCATAGTGTATGATTGTGAGTGTGTGAGTGCTTGTGCCCTGTAATGGCCTGGCACCCCATCCAGGGTGTACTCTGGATGGGGTACACCCTGGATGGGGTGCCAGGCCAGGGTGTACCCTGACTAGTGCCCTAAGTCAAGTACAGACTCCAGGCATTGTACAGTCTACACAGGAAAGTGATATAGATAATAAATGAATGAATGGATGAAGGAATGAGTGAATGATGATAGTAATAATAATAATAATAATAATAATAATAATAATAATAATAATAATAATAATACGAAATGAATGTTATTGAAAATCTGAATAAACTGATACATAGACAAGTTATAATCTAATTAACAACATAACTGAATTGTGTGTGTGTGTGTGTGTGTGTGTGTGAGAGAGAGAGAGAGAGAGAGAGAGAGAGATAGAGAGAGATTACTCTTGACTGAAAATTCACAGGGCTTAAGGGTATATAATTAACCAACTTCTCCATTGTGTGCAGAGTCCCAGGAGGGATTGGGAGACTTATGCGTGTGTGCGGGGGTGTATTAGGCAGCCCATGAAGTGGAAGAACAAGCAAGGTTAATGAGTGAAAGTAAAAAGAGCAGAAATGACATTTGTTTAAAATTAAAAAAAAAGAGCACAAAGTGAGCTTGAGAATAGCTGAAAATCTTTAGCAATGTTACATCTGAAATACTGTAGAGATTGCTAGTTTTCTTTAATTCCACACTGCATGCTATCTTCAGTCTTTATCTCACAAATCTGAGCCACAATAGTGTTGTAGAAATATTGTAAATACTGTAACAATTAGGACAATAGCTTAATGAATTAAATTGAACTACAAGGAAACAATTAATTGTTAATTGTAACTGTTAATTACTTTATGCCCTTTACTTTCTGAGGCTTGAGCATATTAACTATTTTACTTATAGTGTTATAGTACATTTTAAAGAGGACAGAATTAGGTAAGATTTATTTAAATCAATGTATTTAAATCAATCAGCCATAATATTAAAAACTGACAGGTGAAGTAAATAACTTAAATTTTCTTGTTACAGCAGCTGGGTGATCTGAGGATTAAATTGTAAAATCAAGTAAATAAATAAAAAAAACAGGTAAAATCAGCTAATAATGTAAATATTACAGCTGGAAAGGTGTTCACAGATTGCAGTGGCGAGCCTGTCTGGTTAGTTCCAGCCTAAAGTGGTCCAAGAAAGGACAACCAGTGAACTGGTGACAGGATTGTGGCTCACTGAGGCGTGTAGGGAGTGAAGGTTAGCCCATCTGGTCCGATCCCACAGAAGAGCTACTGTAGCAAACATTGCTAAAAATGTTTATGCTGGTATGAAAGGTGTCAAAACACACAATGTATCAAAGCCTATTGTGGAGGGGATTGTATAACTGCAGACCGGGCAAGCCAGTAGAGGCAGTGTGATTCTGTGGGCAGTATTCTGCTGAGAAACCTTGGGTCCTGGCATACATGTGGATGTGACATTTACTGTACTGCACCTCCTACCTAAACACCGTAACCTACCGAAAAACTTGTAGACAAAGTACACCACTTCCACAGTATTCTCTTACGGCAGTGGCCTCTTTCAGCAAGATAATGCAAGTATGAGACATTGCACAAATTGTTCAGGAATGGTTTGAGGAACAAGACAAAAAGTTTTGCTAACTTGGCTTCCAAAATCCACAAATCTCAATCTGATCAAGCATCCATGGCCCATTCTGGATCAAGTCCAATCCATGGAGGCCCCACATTACATCTAAAATGACTTAAAAGATCTGCTGTTAACATCTTGTGCAAAATACGGCAGCACACCTTCAAAGGTCTTGTCTCCATGTATCTATGACTCGATGTGTCAGAGATTTTTGTGGTGGCATGGGGAACCTTACACGATATAAGCCAGCTAATTAAATTATCCTGGCTGATTGGTATATTATTTATGGCACATTTAAAATCAACTTGTGCTGATCACTTAATTAAAAAAATAAATAAAAATAATAATAATAATAATAATAATAATAATGAGACTGTATAAAATACAAAAGATTCAAAATAGCACCTCACACACATATACCATTTAGCACCATTTCTCAATATTCTTCACTCCTTTTTTTTTATTATTCGATGTTACAGCTTCAATGTATTTTCTAATTCTTTAGACATGGTTATGGAGCACATGATAGTGTGTCAATCTGCATTGCAACCATGACTGACAGAACGAGTGCTGTGCAGCTCATCTCCAGCGGAGCAGAACTAAAATCTGGAAGTAATCAGATAGCAGTGAACATGAGAAATTCTCCAGAAAACACTTTAGCACTGCTGGAGCCAAATGCTCCTTAAGATTGGATTCAGGTATCTAATCCCAGCCAGGAGCCCCCCTCCCCCTCCACCTCCTCATTCACCTCTCTCTCCCCCTCTTTCTCTCTCTCTCTCTCTCTCTCTCTCTCTCTCTGCACATCCACGGGGTGTTGCAGGGCCATACTGAATGCTGAGTCTCGCACCTGCTGAGTGCTATAAATATAAGGGGAAAAAATGCACTGGTGCTGCCATTGTTAGTTTGTGCCTCTCACTGCTTCTTCAGCATGCACTATGTTGGGACACAGTACTTCCACAGTACAGGTCCCAGATATCACTATCTATAAGACTGTGATTGGCTTAGTCATTGCTAGGAAGGACAGAATGCATCGTACTTCAACACGATATTACCATGCTGCCCGACTTATTGTACAAGTAGGTATTGATAAATGCGCAGCATGGTTATAAATTAGACAATATGTTACACACTGCAGCCATAAAAATATTACAAATGACAAATGTTGACTAAAATAATGTTAAGGTCTGAAATTTAGAATGAATTTGTATGGTATATATGAGTTTCAGGCTTGGCACTATAGACAAATAGGGACATTCTTATACTTGTGTATATCACAATCAATCTATGCAGTTCTGCTGCAACAAAGGTTTAGGAAATTATATATTTTGGAAAAGATCAAAGGCAATTAATAAAATAATTAAATTAATAAATCCACATACTTTGGTTAAACACTGCTGAAGGTATCCCAGATATGCAATAATCTGCTTTGAACAGTTGAGGTGGGTCAGTAATTTATGCTCTGTAAAGCATTCATAATAGCTCTAATCTGAGGTGCTTAGTGATTTCTGAGGCTGAAATTAACTCTAAATTAACTTTTCCCTGGCAACACAGGTAAGTCTAGGTCTTTCTTTCCTGGGATGGTCTTCATGAGGGCCAGTTTTGGTGCTTGATGGTTTTTATAAATACACTTGACAATACTGCTCTTTGCAAGAACTGTTCCAGAACAGCTGACCTTCATGTTTTAAAATGACAATTGACTGTTGTTGTTGTTACTTAATTACATAACGTTTTATTTAATAGGTTTGAAAGCTTTAAAATGAATTTATTCTAAAAATAAATAAATTATGTCAGAACGTCAAAAAAATAAATGCCAAAAAAAAAAAAACATTTTTGGGCACACAACATTGGTGAACCTAGACCTGTCCAAATGAAGCAACTCCAGATCATAACAAAACTCCCACTGGCTTGTGCGGCAGGCATTAGGCATGATGGGTGCATCACTTCATTTGCCTCTCTTCTTACCGTAATGCATCCATCACCCTTCAAGCTTTTTTTTTTTTTTTTTTCCAATTAGCCTCACTAATAAGTTGTTTTCTTTAGGCTACTCAGCTGTTTAGTCCCAATCCATTAAGTTATCTTTGCATTGTTCATGTGGAAATGCTCTTACTGTACACAATTTTGAGCTGGTTGATTTCACTAGGTCTTCTCTCTCATCACACCAATTAAGAATATTTTTCTGACCACATTTTTATCTCAAAGAAAATGATTCATCACTATTCTTCCTAGTGTTAATAATTGGTTTTCCATTTCTTTATAAATTTTATCTGTTTCAACAATCTCCTTAGTTGCTTTTGTAACCAGCAGGGATGCTCATTGCCATAATTGCCCTTCCCTTTCTGTAGCTCCCCTATTTGACCACGCCTCTGGTAGCACATTCATGGCTAACTATTTTAGCAGCAGATGCTCTGTTGTTTCATGAATGCCTGCCGCATTGGGCAGGAGTGTAGGTCTCTGGCATTTCGGTGCTGGTTTGTTTTTGTGCTGGTTTAGCCACCATTATAAAAGGTACATGCGAGTTCAAGAGTGTCATTGGTCATGTGATTTCTTCCAAAAGATGCAGAGTGAATACAATTTTCATGAATGCTAAGGGTGTTTTGCATGGGTGTTTTTTTTGACAGCCCTTGGGTGCATAGCTAACTTATCTGTTACACCTTATTTTCTGTTATTCCTATCTGTTAGATATCGTTTTGATTCATTTTGTGTTGTACAGGTGCTAATTGCCCTTGTCATTCTCTTTTTACCATACAAGGTCCCTGATCATAGTTTGGGCTATAACCAGTTTTCTCCTTTTTTTTCCCCTAGAGTCAGCAGGAAGTGTTGCAGTTGCCCTGTGGGGTGGGCTAATGGTTCTGGGTCTCCACACACTGCATGTGGTACAGGTAGTAGTAGAACACACCTCACTATTTGTAGCTTTATGCTGAGTGGTTGAATGTGTGTCTGTGTAATGTATCTAGGCACCAGGACATAAGGGCACTTGTGGTGTTGTGGTTCTTTGGCCCAGGAATAGTGCATTTTCCCTATAGCTGGTATAACGTCTTTTTACCTTCTTTATCTATTTATCTTTATTCTAAAGTAACTAGTTAAGACTAGAGTATTACCAGGTAGCAGCCATTACCTTGTGGTTCCAATATATCTTTGTGTTCTTATACCCTACTGTATATTAGGAGGTGGTCGAGCAGATACAAGCTAGTGGATGATATTCTACACAGAAAATAAACATATTACTTGTGAACTGGAAATATGGCACCTCTGTCCTTATTTAATACTTACCTGGGAGCCTCCTTTTAAGGGACAGGTTAAAACTAAATCTTGGGGCGAAAGTCCCCAGGTGGCATAATCGTGCTTCTTTCCTTTTCTTTAGATGTTAGAATTGTTACCCCGCCCCTGTCACCATCTGGAATAATTGGTAGGATATTGTAAAAAGAGACGCATTTTTTAAATTATTATTTGTGTAAATCTTTTGCTGTGAGGCTGAATGTACCTGACAGGTTTTGGAGAAAAATCAGCAGTGGTATACTGGATTCAACAATTCTATTGGAAGGATTGTAGTATACTTCAATAGTGCTCATTCACAGGTTCATTCACCAAACACTTACCATTGTAGGTGTGACTGAAGTGCTACAGGAATTGAGGGAGCTGGTGCGCAAGCTTCAAGCAGACAAAGAATGATCGGTGCAGGAACAGGCATTAGTACAAACGCCATCTGTGTGTGTACTGGGACCTTTAGGTAACCATGCTTCTACAGTAGTTCCATTAAACTCCATTGTTGCTTGCCTCTCTCTGTGGAGAGGAGGTGTCCAGTGTTTATGGGCAAAGGGGGTATCAGTATCGAGGAATTTGTGGAAGAAATGAATGTTAGCATGAGAGCACGGCATTTGGGACGACTTGAGCAAACATTTTATTTCGATAATTTAGAGGGGGAAGCTAAGGAAGAGATTCAGTATAGAGCTTCAGCTGAGAGGGAGGACGCTCAAAAGATTTAATCCATTCCTAAAGAGTGCTGTGGCTGTGTTGCCTTACAAGAGAATTTCTTTTTTACGAACCAGCTTATTGCTGCAAATGGGTTGGAAAACCCTATACAGGGTATGTGAAATTAATGGTTGAAGTACTTGGTATGATACCTCGTCATGCCTGGTTGATTGTAAAAGACCAACCAGGCTTTCTTGAAGTCCATGGTATCGGTAAAAAATGTGATTTGAGGATGCTAAAAATTAGCATTTTCCCTCCACTGGTGGTTTATGCTTCACCTCCATGGTGACAAGCACTGCAGCACTGTCACCAGGCCCAGCTCATTCTTTGTAGGGTGAGAACTGAAACCCACCAAGGTCAAGGTCTGTCAAGGCCACTTGTACTTCTCAGCTTTGTGAGACCCTGTCATGGTCCTGATTGAGCCTATTAGGCATTTGCTACACAATGGTCTTCTTTTTTCACTTGCTTTGGTGAGTGTAAATAGATACATTGCATATATTCCTTTGTTAATATTGATTTTACCCAGGCTACACTTTATCCTGAATTTTAATAAGCTGTTTGGTCCAGCTTGCCCTTGTGAGTCTTCCAGCTGGTTTTGCTGAGGTTGATCTGGAGCTTCATAGAATTTTGGCTACCTGTAATGTTCAGTTGGTCATGGTTAACTCAGTTAAAGAACAGATGCATGCTACTCATCAATTGGTTCTGTTGAATCCTGAGCAGGCTAAGGTAAAGTCATTTACTTAAGTATGAGTCTATGTTTTTGGCACAGGAGGCCAAACTTGGTTGTTCCTATCAGATTTCTCACAATATCCCTTTGTTGAATGAAAGCCAGTAAGGCAGATATTCAGGGGCATACCCACTTCTAAATTATAATGGTGAAAAAGGCCTATCTGCACCAGCTACTGGCAAAGTTATTCTAAAAAAATAGTAGCCCTTACACCTCTCCAAGTGTCCTGGTGTATAAGAAAGACGGGAGCCATCAGTGTCGATTACAGACATCTTAATAGCAAAACACAAAAAGAGGCCTTCAGTAAAAAAATACAGTATAGGAATCTCTGGATGGCTTGTCTGGAGTGCAGTGGTTTTCTAAGTTAAATTTGGCTAGAGGACCAAGTGCAGATAACTGACAATCTGACAGTCCAGAGACTGCTTTCTGGCCATCCTTCAGATTGTTTTAATTTTATTTTATGCCCTTTGGGTTGTGCAAATCTCCCAGGACTTTTCAGTGGTTGATGGAGAGGACGTTTTGGGCACATCAGGGTCAATCTCTTTTGTTTTATTTAGATGACATCATTGTGTTTTTTCCAATTAACTATTTGGAGCTGGCACTGAATCGCCTTCAGCAAGAGGCTGTTTGGGACATCTGATTTCTCACGAAAACCATTTCTACTGATCCTAGCAAGGTGGCTGCTGTCACAAAATAACCACAGTCAATTAATGTCACTGGACAGAGTCCGTTTCTTGTGTTTGCTAACTTATATAGATGGTTTATGGATGGATTCACAAAACTGGCAGCTCCATTACATTGTTTAGTGGCCCTTCTGGCTGGGACAAAGGTGTGGAAAGGACAGGGAGCATTGCTGGGGGAAGCATGCTCGACCAAATCAGATCTTAACTTTTTTGTAGCCTTCTAGAGATAGGAAGAATCAAGTTCTTGTTATGACTGATGTGTTCTTAAAATTCATGCAGGCTGTGGTGGCTTGAGATCAGAAGGCATCAACAGAAGGCATCAACAGAAGGTGTCAACTGTTGCTAATATCCTGGTTTAGGAGTGTGATGGAGTTTCAGCAGGACTTCCCTTATTTACCAGTTGCATTTTAATCGCATGATGCACAACCGTCTGTGCACACTCTCATCTGATTAGAAGAGACAGAAAGAATCAAGTTCTTGGCAAGACCCCAGTTGCCAGTTGATTTCTTCTTAGGCAGGGTCCAAGATCTGCCAGGAGGTATAAATGGAGATTGGATTCAGGAGCATTAACAAGACCTGGATGTTGCTTTTTGTGGAGCCAGAGAATGGTTACAGGCTGCTGCTATGAGGCGGTAATAGCACCATGATCAGAGCGATCAGGGTGACCTGTTGCAGGAAGGACAGCTTGTGCATTTTCAAGATTATTCCACAAGATCCAGGATGATTGGAGGTTAATCAGGTACAGTATAAGGTATGCAGAGTGTCCTCTTCAGGTGGTGTAGTGTACTCAGTTACACCATGACATGATGTTAATTAAGTTCATAGGGCCAGAATCCGAATCCCCAGAATCGTCAGTAGGAGTTGGAGAAGGTGGAAAGTGGGTTATTGTGAGTCACCCTGGTGACTTTCCCATTTAGTTTAGGTTCTCCTGTAAGGGGCCCCTAGAGTTGCGAGTTCCCAGGTGCAGACTGAATTGCCTTCTGCCACTGCTCAACCTGTCCCCACTGAAGCGGTCCTGGAGACTTTGTGGCAGAGTCACAAAGGATGTCCCGGGTTACTGCAGGAACTCATGGAAATCCCTATCACCGACCTGTGTCATTGGTTAATAGGGTGGATTTTTATGTTTTGCTGTGACAGCTGCTTGGCCTTTTCATTGTTTTAAAGTGCGCTACTGGCTCCTGTGTCTTACCATTTCACAATCTTTTAATGTAGTGATGAATGTGTGTCTGTGTGATATACTGTATCTATTCATGAGCAAATAAGGGCATTCATTGTGTCCTTTAGCCCAGAAATAATGATATATAGCTGATATAATTCACTTTATTTCTTAAAATAACTGGCTAAGGCTGGAGTGTTACCAGGTGGCAGCCAATACCTTTTGGTTCCAAAGTCTCTCTGTTCTTATGTAATTTAATTGGAAGTTGGTCATGCAAATATTAGATACTGTTAGACATGACGCTATTGTTATAAAGTGTTACAGATGGCAATATACATGTTTTTATACTCGCTCATGTGTGTGCGAATGAAATCTACTTAATAAACTCATACTCATACTCATAAAATCTTACACTGTCATTCCGCGTAACACATAGAAATTTTAGTTTCTTCCAAAATTCTATAAATGGCGCTGTAAATTTTTTAAAACACACTTATGAGTGTGCAATTAAATTCCACACAAATGCGAGCACATCTAGTTTATTATATAGGGGTGTTTTAATTTTAAATTTGAAAGTAGCATATCTTCTCTTCCTGTGGGCCGATTGTGATCAAACAAAGCCTATATGTTACCTCAAGCTCAGACAAATACAAATGTGAAAACCCCATTAATATTCATTCAGTAGTTTGTGCACAAACAAACAGACAAACACCAACATTCTAATATAGATTTAATAAAAATTAACATTAACCTGTGAGTCTTTTGCTCCTTTTAAAGAATAGGTTAAACTAGGTCTTGGGGTGAAAGTCAGAATTGTTACCGCACCACAATCACATTTTCTTTTCTTGATGCAGGACAATAATCTGAAACAGAGAAACAGAGTAACATTTTTGCCAATATCACAGAATATGTATTCTGACATGGTTGTTTAAAATTGAGAAGTTACTCACTGCATCAGTTAGGGTTAAATAAATTGTTGCCAGCAGAAACAAATTAAAATCATTTTTAAAAAATCCTGTAGATCAAAATTATTATTTTGACCTATAACTTAATGTCTTGCCTTAAAGTTTATAACAGTTGTGGCCAGTGCCTCTTATCATGTTCTCGCTTGGAGACTAGGAAAATGAGCACCTTCAGCACCACGGCCAGCTCCACAGCTCATTTAGAAGGCCTATTTAGATTGATCTCTTTACACTTCCAGAGTCCGACCACACTGGAAACTCTCCCAAAGTGGAAATGTCGCCTCCTCTGGTTCCTTGTCTTCATCCACTGTCAGCAGTGGCCATCCTCTGGTTTGGAACGTCTGCTCCCAATTTCAAAAGCCAAGGAACTGCACGCTCTGCACCTTCCTCACTGACTCTCCCCTCACCTCCCCCTGTTCCCTGCACTTAAAAAAAAAGAACTAGCGTTACTGCTTGTCATTGACGTGTAAAGAGTTAAAATGTTAAAGATGAAAAAAATAAGCTGATCAGCTTTAATGATATTATTATTCCAGTTTGAATTCCACATACATTTCTGCCTGTCTTTTTGTACAGCAGAACTCTCTGCCTAACTTATTAATAGAAAGAAATATATATATATTTTAAAGGTTGAGTATCTTACACCTTGTTTACACTAATTTGTACTTCTTTCAGAATCAGAGTCAAATGCACTTCCTGTTTAAAGTAGATTATTACATCCGGCACATAATTGTCCATAACATCACTTTTACTCAACACATCACTTTTCACTCAACATGCATACCCAAGTAAAAAAAAAAGTATGCTAAGTATATTAAATCCTAGCGTGCCAAAGCATACTTAAGTGTACTTGCTGCAGACTAATGAATAGTATACTTGAATTTTGCTATTTTGGAACAACTAATTTTGTACTACGTGTATTTAAGTTGTAATTAAATTGTACAAAAGCACAATTTTAAGTGTATTAAATATACTTATGTGTGCTAAAGTGGAACAGCTTTAAGTATACTTAGTACACTTAAAGTATATGGCTGTGTGTACTAATGTACATACCTGACAGTAATTAATGAACTTTAAGTATATATTTAATGTATTATAAGTACATTACAGCAATTCTTACTGTGTTACAAATACATGATTAATATACTATGAATACATTCTTATTGCAGCAGTAGCATGCTGTTATACTTATGGGCAATTACAAATACTAAAAAAGTACACTTTGTGGTTAATACAAATATACTTTATTATATAATATAATATAATACACACAGTCTTCCATTATACTGTATTGCAAATGTGTTACAAGTACACTAAAGGTGTTTAGGATAATTTACACATGCTGAATGCATTTTATACATTATAACATGTTTTTGAAACACATTACATCACATTACATTACTGAGCCAGATTTTATTCATGGGTTTAACAGATTTAATTTGCATAAAGTTACAAAAAAGCACCACTATAGTTTATTGGTGTTCAACAAAACGTCAGGTTGTCTCACAAACTAAAATGTAAACTTTTGTCTGAACAAAGACAGACATTGGTATTAGAATATACTGGTACAGTACAGTGGCGGCTGGTGCAAAAAAAATTTTTTGGGGGGCGCAAACAAAATTAAAATGAAACTTTTAATACTCGCCGGTAAATAACCATTTATCAGGTGATTAAGCATCATTACTACTAGCATAAAATAAAGGCATTACTCACATGACTCAGGTCAGCCAGCTCCGTTGAGAATGGTCCAATCACATGAGCCCAAATATTTAAAAACAATATTGATTCGCTAAGAACAAAAGTGGGAGGGTTCAGGGCGCACAGTGCTGCGCCCGAAGGATGATTTGACAAAATCCAATCAGAGCTCAGCCTCAAGTCACATGCTTTTCAAAAACGTACGTGCCTATGTTTGTCCGGTGCCCTGAAGGAGCATTCTTCTCTGCCTAACTTTAAGGGGGGTGGCGCCCCTGCGCCCCGTACTGACGGGCCGCCACTGGTACAGTATTTGTTCAAACCTGGTGTGTTGATTCTGTTACACAGAGACTGAAAACAGGCAGAGAGCTACGGAGCATTATACCAGAGGGAAGGTACACAAGATTTAGCCATAACACATTAAACAATACATTCCATAGTTTAAACTATGTACCTAATTACAAATTACCCAACAAAAAACATAAAATTGACCTTATGACGATGAAAATAAAATAATAACGATACGAACTAATGCACGCAATGATGCAGCTTCCACCCGTTAATTCAAACTAGAAGCGGAAGAACTGGGGAGCCAATTAGAAAACAGAAAGCCCGAATGTGCCCGTCTCCAATTTTTGATTGATAGTTGTAACGTTCTAACACTGCTGCGGTTTGTGCAAGTATACAGCTTTATGATAGTGAGTGCGCAGAAGAGTGAGAGAGTGCAAATATAAATCTTGAACGCGCAAAAGTGAGTTTCGGTGCGCAAAAACGAGAGAGTAGTGCACTAAATATAAGCATTAATAAGTACATATGAATAAATACATTTACTGAGACTACCGTATATTAAAATTTGTATTCTAATGTATACTTTCTGTACATTTGTACAATGATTATTTCAAGCATATTAAAAAAAATATATACTAAAAATAAATTGAAAAACAAAGTTTAAATAAGTGTACTTTGGAAATTAGACCAACCTTTCACTTAAAGTATATTTTCCTATAATATATTTTTGGAAAGTGTACTATGATACAATTATTTAAAAGTATGTTTAAAGTTTAATTCCAACATTTGGTAAAAGCATGATGTAAGTATACGTTTTATATATTAACTGATGGTACAAGTTTTAAAAAATATATATTTACAGTGTACTATTGAAGATTTTAATATATTTGTAATACACTAAAGTGAGTCTGGGTATTTTACATGCCCTCACCTCGGGCTGCTGTGGATATGGATATGTTTTATAGTGGCTTTTCACATGTATTCTTTTAATGAACACCATGGTTTCAAAACATATGAGACAAACTGGTTTTAAACTTCCTGCAGGAAGAAAAAACTTACAATAATCAGTAAATACATATTTAAAGATTCAGTTTTCAAAAGTTACATACCTTAGTTTGGAGTAAGTTTTGTGGTTTGTGTGAATTGTGTAGGGGCACTACTGTCGTTTCTGTGTGTTCCATATACTTTGTGTATTTACGGTAACCATCGTGATGATTAGTTTTGGTAAATGATGTGTGTAGCCACGACCACTTTGGGTGCAAAAAATTTGTCCCAAAAAGTGCTCGCTGCTGTGAGGTAATTTGGCACAAAACTGCTCAAAACATTC
This sequence comes from Clarias fuscus, assembly GCA_030347435.1. NCBI lineage: Eukaryota > Metazoa > Chordata > Actinopteri > Siluriformes > Clariidae > Clarias > Clarias fuscus. The sequence continues at coordinate 24,591,485 of CM059209.1, read as the reverse complement.
CTTTTACTCAACATTTTTATTTTATTTATAACAGATTTAACTTTGGGTGAATACCAAAGGACTGGCAAAGTTTTATTACATTTAAATTAAATTGTGACAAAATCAGCTGGACAGACATACAGATTGGAGACTGGTTTCGGGTCCTCCAATGTATGAAAAATAAATATATAATTAAAAGAGTGAGTACTGACCAATGTACAGAAAAAAAAAATCTTTTATTTATATAGATTAAAAAACTGCACTTTTACTCTCTCATATTATGTCTCCCTGTGTCGTTGTTCAGTTTGGCCTGCTCACGGAATTACAGATTATGCAGTGTAAAGTATAATATTTTGTCCCTAAATAATCTTAGCCAGTTCCCACCCCCAGCCAGCTTAAACTAGGAATAGTGAAAGCTAACACATCTACCACCTCCAACTATAACTTTCAAAGTCCTCCTCATCCTGAATCACACCAATGTAACACCTATCCACCCTGTTAGGCATACATGAGCTTAAAGTCAACCTCAATAGGATAGTGTCACTGTGATTGACAGGGGAGAGACATGCCATCCCTCCCACCCAGAGGTATGGCCAATTTAGCTCTCTGGGATGCCTGACCACAGGTGGCTTTTGCTGTGTGCTTTGAATATGATCTTGATCATATTCAAAATCACAGACAAAAGGTGAACTCTTTTTTTGACTGTCTGTGTCTCTCTGACTGTCTGTGTCTCTCTGTCTGACTATAACACATGGGCCTCTTTCTGGGCATCCTACCCAACATCTTGATTGACATGTTCCTTTTGATATTCAAGTATTGTTTTAAATGTTGTTCACACGTTGGACTGAAGTAAGAGTGAATGTAAGAAAATCCAACAACAATGATTAGTAATCACTCTTCAGCAAAAGATGCACTGATTGGTTGTCTTATTGACTAATTCCCCTCATTTGCAATGTTAACAGTGACATTATTTTAATTGACTGAGGCACGCACCATTCTCCATATTCCTTCAGGCGAAAAGCCCGACAAATTGTCACCTCTACTAAACTGTCTGTACATCCAACTAATGTATTTTCAGAGGGAGACAGAGAGTTAGAGAGGAGGGGGTGATTTTTCCACCTTCTATACTTGGTCTTGTTCTTCACAGATGATCTCCTCTGGATTTCCAATTTGCTGTGCTATGTGGTGTGTGTGTGTGTGTGTGTGTGTGTGTGTGTGTGTGTGTGTGTGTGTGTGTGTGTGTGTGTGTGTGTGTGTGTGTGTGTGTGTGTGTGTGTGTGTGTGTGTGTGTGTGTGTGTGTGTGTGTGTGCGTGTGTGTGCTTGTGTGTGTGTGTGCGTGTGTGAGGGTGAAGAGAGATTTTTTTTGATGGATAGTGCGGGCCTTCAAAAGGAAATGCGGCTAGTGGCACAGCACTTTTGAATAAACTCTACTCTTAACAATGTGACCCACCGTGTTAAGTGAAGGTTTCAATATTAAGCTCTCTGTTTGTTGCTTTGAGGCTTTCAGAAAAGCTCTAGCTGAAGTTAGGGCATTCTATCTTACTCAGTTTTATTCAAAAGGTTTTGTAAATGTTGACACACTGTAAAAGCTGCAATTTCTAATGACTAATAATAATAATAATAATAATAATAATAATAATAATAATAAATACTTACCCAAAATGCACACAGTCTTTTCTTATTACAGCTTTTTTCATGTCTTTTTTCAGCTATGTATCAGCACATTGTACACTTTCTCAAGTTCTTTATTTAAGAGCACACTATCTGAGATGTTTTAGACATCACATAGTAAAGTGTTAACTGATAACAGAAATCATAAATGCTTCTAATCTATGCCATTTTGAGAACAATACAGATTAAAGTGTTTGATCCTGTAGAGTTATCAACATGTCTACTTTTGACTAGGATCTTCAAAAAAGTGGCAGCTATAGTAGGTAAGTAAAAAGAAAAAAAACCCTTTGTGAATAAGAATTGAATACATCCTTAATGAAATCTTAGAAATGCTTAGAATGCACATACTTGACTTCATTCGAGTTGAGCCTACAAGTACTTATTAAAGTACTTTTATTGTTTACATTCAGCTAACAGCGGGGTGAGGGGAAAATGCAAAAACTTACTGTAAAAAAATATAAAGATAAAATAATATACGAATTTCTTTCTTTCCTTCTTTGGATGACAATATGATCACATTGTGCTTAACCAAACTTAATATACAGTGCAGTTATCTGACTGGCTGATAAAATTCAGCCGGATATTTACTGGATAATTTGAATGAGCAGTTTATAAGAACTGCTGTTTTGTGTGTCGTGAGCTGTCACGGACAATAAATGATATATTTGACTCCTTCGTGTTCAGTAGATTGCCCTGCCACAATGAATCATAAACACAGATGATAAATATAATACTTCAGTGTTTCTCATTTGTGATAAGTTGGATAAAGACCACAAGGTTCAATCCCAGTAATGCCAGGTTCAGAAACAGCATCTGTCTGTTATTGGTCTCCAGACATGTTAAATCGACAATGACGTTGCATGATCAGCATTTTGGAAATGAGCAGCTCCGAATCTCAGAATAAGCAAGTTAACTCTCACACATCAGTGGGTGTCACATGTTAAAAAAGAAAAAAACATTAGTGGATAGAAATTGGCAACAATTAAAAAGGGAGGAAAAAAACATCTCGACATATTAAAAGCGCCACAGGGGGTATCTTTTACTTGATCTCAATGTTGGGTTAAAGACTGGCTGGTTCAAATGGGCACTAAATTGGCAACAAGTTACATCCAACATGAGAAAAAAAAATAGGGAATTAAATGCCTATTTATAGTTTACTTAAATAGAAATTAACTGGAGAGAGAGAATTTAACCTCAAAATTCTTTTTTTGCAAATAAAATTAAGCATAAAACTACTTTTATTACAATGTAAGCTTTATTTATATCTGCATTTTTGTGTCCTTGTATGTTTGCGTAAATCTTTATTGGTGTAGTCAATGCTGTGTGTTGGACAGGGTGGTGTGTCTGTGTAGTGTATGGCGTGACACTGCAGCTGCTTGCGTCTCTGTGAGTGTCAGTCTCTCTGAGCGGATTATTGTCAGTTTCACAGAGGCTTTGAGCAGCGTGCAGAGATCACTGCAGAGACATGGCCATTCTTCAACTGCCACCCCAGCCTGTGATGAAAAGGACAGGTCTGTCTAACCTCATGTGCACACACTCACACACATAAACATATCCATAAACATTTAATGATGCTAAGAATGTGTGTGTGTGTGTGTGTGTGAGTGTGTGTGTGTGTGTGTGTGTGTGTGTGTGTGTGTGTGTGTGTGTGCGTGTGTGTGTGTGTGTGTGTGTGTGTGCGTGTGTAAGATACACACGCACACACACACACGCACACACACACACACACACACACACACACACACACACACACACCACACACACACACACACACACACACACACACACACACACACACACATTCTCAGAGTCATTAAATGTCATCATACAGGGTGTTAAGTGAGTGTTTGCTAATCACGTGTGCCTGGCATGCAAGAATGCAGAGCTGACTGGCTCTCTGTTTAGAGACATGCTGTTGGTTCTAGATGAGTGCCAAGCTCTCTATCTCTCTCTCTCTCTCTCGCTCTCTCTCTCTCTCTCTCTCTCTCTCTCTCGCTCTCTCTCTCTCTCTCTCGCTCTCCTCCCTCCCTGCTACCCATCAGTTCTGATTTTCCCAAGAGATACCCTGCTGAGAAAACGACAGGGCAGCAAAAATGTACAAAACCAACTCACAGGATGGCTCAAGCCTCAGTGCCTCTCTCTCTCTCTCTCTCTCTCTCTCTCTCTCTCTCTCTCTCTCTCTCTCTCTCTCTCTCTCATCTCTTTTATTAATAGGAATGGATCATGATTTCGATGCCATATGGAATTTTAAACACGTATAATCTGCTGATTGCATCTATCATACTCTAATAACCCATTAATGTGCTAATAATAGTTTCATGCAATTACATATAGTTAGTGATTATTTTTTAAGAAACACTCAATGATTATTAATTCATTAACATCATTGCATAATCATGAACATGACTTGAAGTGAACATGAAGTTTTCAGCAGGCGAGGAAATGATTCAATACAATTTGAATAATACGTTTTTAATATTCTGATCATTTGCATTAATGCAACACAACCCCTGCTATTGGGATGATCATAAATATTAATTTATGTGACATGTATACATTTTTGCTACATGGAATTGCAAAACAACAGGGAATTTATTTTTGGAATAATATTGCAGAATCAGATTTATTTTTTTTTGTCTGTTAATGTTAATAAATAATTCCTCTTCATATACATTTGTTAATAATAAGAAATAACATATTTCCCTTTCACATTGTTACTATGATATACAATTTAATGGTTTGTGATATTAAAACTCAGTATTTATGTGTTATTTTTGTTTAGTTACTACGTTATTACCTTCTTTATAAATTTTTAGTGGCATTCCTCAGCTCTGCATTCACAGTACAGGATGTTTACATTTTGTTTATGATGAACATTATAGTGAATACTGACAAAAGTATATTTGTTGTCTACTGTATATCAAACATAAATCTGTAATGTTCAACAAGTTCAAATCAGAATTTTTAACTTAAGATATCAGTCAGTAAAACATACAATATATGGCTTTACATTTCCATATATGGGGACTAGCTTTTTAAAGCTCAGAGTTGCTGTCAACAAGACTAAAGGTGAAACATGCCAATAAATATGTAAGAGTTGAGAACCCAGTTCTCCATAAGGTCATCCACGCACATGTTTATCTGTAGACTTCTTGACAGCTTACTACATCTGGGAGAAATATATTCACAACAGACCCTGCAGGACATACTGTATCTCATGACTTTATAATGAAATTCCCAGTTACAGATGGGATTATAAGAAAATTAAGAAGTAAAACATGATGAGGTTGTGTGAGCCCATACAGAAAGCACTGAGTTACTGTTACCACTGTAAAGATGTAACAGCATGCGCTGAAATGTTTTACCCCTCTTAAACACTGAAAGAAAAGTACAAGAACATTCTTATAAATGACAAGACAACTTGACAATCCTAATTTATTGTTGCAGCTTAAACGTTTTCATTTCAGGTCTTGATTAACATATTTTTGTTGTTGTTGGAATTAAAATAGTTTTGTTATCTTGTTCAGGTTGTGGGCGGAGCCAGAAGAGCCAGTTTGTACTGATTTGTACTGGTTTGTACTGGAGCATTCGCTTGCCTGAATGAAATGTCTGTGTTCGACAAATCATTTTGTTTTATGTTAAGTTATTTTTTCTGGTAAGTCATGCTGTATTCTTAACTATTGGCTGTTTAATTATTGCCGTACATCTTATCCACAAACAATGATAAAAAAGGCATGTAAATATACTTTACCGTTATGTGATAACAAGGGTGTTGGTGGGTTTCCTCTGGGTACTCCGCTTTCCTCCTACAGAGGAGCCAAAGATATTCCCCGTAGCGTGTGTGTGTGTGTGTGTGTGTGTGTGTGTGTGTGTGTGCTTGTGTGTGCGTGTGCCTGCGATGGACTGGCATCCTGTACAGGGTGTTCCCTGGCATAGGCTCCCTGCCACCCTGTACTGGATAAGCACTATAGTGAGTGAAAGTTACTTCACTAAAAAAAAAAAAAAAAAAAGAATGACTTGAGCTTACTCTCTTTAAATTATTTGTGTCATTTGGCTTCAAATTGACAATATTTAGTATAAATCATTACCGCAATTATTTTAAGTTTTATAGATTATGTTTTTTTATGAACATAGAAAATAGCTATTTAAATTTTTGCCAATTTATTTTTTATTTAAATGCCAATTTTAGCAATAGTGAGTTTTTTTTTAAATCATCATGTTTTTAGTAATTTAATACTATTTGTAGCATGTCCAAGTTAATTTTCATTTATAGTACATACTGTATATGAACATTGCTGCCAAAACAGACATTCTCTTTTGGTCTTAAAGTTAATAAGACATGAAAAAATGTACCTTGTGATGTTACTTCTTTGGTGTTAAAGCCATTACAAGCAGGTAACGCTTCCTAAAGGACCATCAATGTACATAAATATCTGTCCATTTCATAAAAGGTCTATTGAAAGTCATGCGCTCTGTCTCACTGTGCATAGGTCTTCCCATGTTTCATAGTGATTAAGCTGATTATGCAAACTTTCTAGAGCTGATTATGTGCAGCATACAGTTGAAGATTTTAGACATGCTATGTCCCCAGCATTTTATAAATATATGTTGCTTTTTGCCCTAAATACAAAAAAAAATCCTCACACCATCAAGGCCCAAGTGAAAGTGTCATTCCCTTATGTACACATTATGAGTCTTTCCTCATTATATCTGGCAATCTGGCAATCATTCCTGCACTTGTTTTCTTCTCCTTTTCTCCTCGGCTTCTCTCTCCACATTACTGTGTGGAAAATCTTGCAGGAAACAATCGTGATGGCATCATGACAAAACTTATAATTCCTTCAGAGTACTATGGACTCTCCTTGACTTTTTGAAACAATGGAAAATCTCCACTAGCCACACCAGTGGATCTTTCACCTTATATTTATTATAAGCCACTCTGTATGCATTTATTATAAGCAGCTCTGGGAAATTAAAAGTGTAAGTGTAGGTTGTGACAGCTCAGGGGAACAGAGGACAGTTAACATATTCAAAATGGGCCATGGCAAGGTCAGTTCTCCAATCACTCTCCTTTTCTCAAAGTGCCATGTTCATTTCGTTTGAATCCTCAATCCTCCTGCCCCAGACGGTGTGGCTGTATCTCTTGCTCCCTCCACTTATTCAGACCCTTCAACCAAGAAAACGCTGCCTTAACTGCCTGAGCACAAATAAATGTACTCCAGCCACAACCATGTCCACATCAAAGCTGACTGATTTACCCCTTTTTCCCCTTCATCTCTTTCTCTCTCTCTCAATCTCTCTCGGGCTTGCTCTCTCTCCATCTCTAAGCACGAAGTTGATCTCAGGCTGTAATGCGTCTAGTGTTCTATATATTGGGAGCTAATATTGGCTTTGGCTTGTGCTGATTGACCTGCATTCTGGAGCGGTCCCTATCCGTGCAGTCCCACCTGGGGCAGGCTGCTGTCAGGGTGGACAGTGGCCATGCTGGATTGATGACAGCTATTCGCCGATGAAGCTGTATTCATCATTCCTGTCCAGAGCTGCACTGGCCAGATGGACCATGACCATCAATCCACTGTCCGGGACACATCTGTTCCTGCTGTTGCTTAGAGTACTAACAAGTCGCTCACTCCCCCAAAGCCAGCCGGTGTCAGCCACAGAGACAAAGACAGAGATGGAGGGGAGGAGGATGCTAAGGCGCTGTGACTGTTTAGCACAGTGCTCACACCCTTTAATAAGCAATCACTCAGCTATAAGTAATATGAGACTCAGTGTGCAAATGAATGCAGCACGTGTAGCCAGGCTTGAAACGAGGACTTTACAGGAGAAAATAAAAATGAATGTAGGATAGTTTCATCTAATGGTGCCACAACCCACTTTGAATAGAGTGGTCATTAGCATTCCAGCAGCAACAGTGTTAAGTGGAGTCAAAAGTGCCTAATGTTAACATCAAATCTAGCTAACAATTTCACTGGTCCAATTTTTACAGGTTAAAAGAACATGCTCCCCTTTCAACAAGTCAATGTAAATAAAGATTGAGTTCACTATAAGAATCTGTTTTTATATAATTTATTAAAAAGGGAATATAGAATATTGGTTGACATCCGTTATTCAAGAACACATTGTTTAAAACTCAGGTACGGATCATTATGGAAAAAAAATATATCTTTGGAAAGCAATTTAGCCTGGTCAGGGTCATGGTGGATATGGAGTCTATCCTGAGAACAGTGCATGCAAGCCAGGAATATACCTTTTGTAAGAAACACTTGTATTTGAATAGCTTTTTAAAATGTTACAAATTTGGATTTTTCTTTTTTTTGCACTTTTAAGGTTATTCCTTAAAACAAATTTATTTTATAAAAAGACATTTAAGAGACTTGCCAGTGACCCTGACCAGTATAAAAAGCTTATTCAAGATAAATAAATAAATATGAATACATTTTACTACTAGCAGCAAATGTTTGCTGGACACTTCATGTCCAGCAAAAAAATATCAATTCTTTTTCGACAACATACTTACAATCATTATTTGTCAGGCTCTGGATATTAATGCAAATTGCAACTGAATGTAATATCATGAGAAATATTACAACCTTCACATTTTTTTTTTTTTACTTTGTAATATTTTTTGGAAGGTTGTACGAACAGTTGTATTACAAAAATAACCATGCACAATAAAAAGGTTAACCAGGTAGTTAAACTGAAGTTTAAATGTCAAAAAAAAAAAATTAAAATTAAACATTGGAAGCCGGGTGAATTTGTAGCTTGGTCTGTGGAGGACAGTTGCATGGAGTAACCCCATAGAATGCAGAGAAGAGTTATGTGCGGAGACATCACAAAGCAGAGCGAGATTGTCTAAAGGCACCTGTACTGAAAAGCTTTGGGTTTGAAGAGTAGTAATGCTTCACTTTAAACCCCCATCACCAATCTCTCATGTTTTGTGGTGTCTGCCTTTGGAATCATCGGCTCACAATGGGGAGTTTTGGCAAAGAGTCCTTTCTTTAAGGCTGACAAGGACACAGAGAGTGTGTGTGTGTGTGTGTGTGTGTGTGTGTGTGTGTGTGTGTGTGTGTGTGTGTGTGTGTGTGTGTGTGTGTGTGTGAGAGAGAGAGAGAGAGAGAGAGAGAGAGAGAGAGAGAGAGAGGTTTTCTGTCCTTTCTTGGCTGACAGACAGGCACCACACAAAGAGACAGCAGTAGAGTCCTCTTCTAATCTCATTGTCAATCTCTTCCCTTCTTTTTCTCTCTTCTCTCCTTCTGACTTCTTGTTTCTCACCCTGATAAATAATATATGATAGATAATATATACTTAGTCACACAGTGCTATCCCTGCCATTAACATACTGACAAATAGTAGCTGAACATTAATATTGACAGATTGGCTTACATCTGGAGATTTGACAGACTGTGACATTTAGAAAAACAACAAATGTCTTTATTGCATATTTCCCCCCTTTGTTTTAAGTAACACATTGAGAAAAGCTGTTGACTCATTCAGCACTGTGTTCACTGGACAGGGTGTCCTGTGTGTATAATGGTAATATAAAAGGAAAGAAATAGAAAAGAATTATTATTACTGCTCCAGAAGTAAACACAGATGGCAAAGTGTAATCCCCCAGGGAGCTTCAGCTTCAGTCAATCAAACCTGGACTGGTCTCAGTAGTTTGACATATTGCACTATAGAATTACCCAGCTAAACAAAGAAGATCAAAATAATGCATATTAACAGACTAATATATGCCCTTATAAGTAATAAGCAATAGACTCAAGCCACAAAAAAATAAACAGAACAAAGTTTACTCAAGACTCAAGCCACATCGCTTTAATCTGGTATACGCATAATTCATTCCATAACCTCATACTCCAGTACAGCTAAATGCACACGCCTATCTAGTGCTGCTAATATCCTGAACGGCATCTACGCTAATTCTTTTCCACCTGTTTTTCTTTCCTCTCCTCATCCCGAGGCATCTGGAGATTGTGCCAGCTCCAGTAGACAGAGGCCAACTCTGTGAGGATCTTGAGGATCTGGATTCTGCTTCATGATGGTTTGGATCTACACATGCTGATTCAGACCCCCCTCTGTCCTCTGCAGCCTAACACACTGATGTCATGATATAATTCTTGTTACCAGTTATCACCCAAATGAGGATGCGTTCCAGGTTGAGTCTGGTTCCTCTCAAGGTTTCTTCCTATTGCCATCTCAGGGAGTTTTTCCTTGTCATCGCTGCCCTCGGCTTGCTCATCAATGGCAATCTCACAATCTCATTATTATCTAAATAAATTTTTTCTCACTCATACACACTTCCATAAATTTTCTTTTCATTTTGTGAAGCTGCTTTGAGACAATGACCGTTGTTAAAAGCACTATATAAATAAAATTGAATTGAATTGAATTGAATTGAACAAACACTGTATTTATGTAAACATCACATAAAAAAACATGCTTTAGCCAAGCTACGAAGAAACGTGAGGTACTGTAAAACAGAAATGTACACAAGAGATCACAGATTATTTAAAACATGTACAGTATAAACTCATCTACCATGGATGTTACCATTTTAATCTATGAAATATGTCATCTGTTTGCTTGGATATAGACTACTACAAGAATAATGTAAAACCTCTCTTTGTCACGCATCATTTCTATTTTTATTCCATGGCATTATCTGTACAGTACGTATTGCAACTTATGTCTAATCTCAGTATTGTTTGTGCAGATGCCAGCAGTAATGCCCTTGGTTTTGGCCCTGAATGCTTATGTGGGTAGAACCATTTGTAATGATCAAGGGAGTGTGTATTTAGCTGTTGTTTTGCTGTTTCGTCTATTGTCCTTATCAAATCAAAATGTCTGGTGACACTACACAACCACAAGGAGCTTGAAGCTGTGTCACTGAAATACGAAAGATTCCTGATGAGAATAAAAGCAGACTGTGGAGTATTTTCATTTTTTCCCCTCTTGTACTGATTTAGTAAATGTTTCTCCTGACTTATGACATTATTATGAGGTTTGAATTCAAACTGACATGGGGTTGCTTGGAAGCTGAAACTGCAGGGAAAAAAAAATAGTTCTTAGTGCTGCAATTCAACAATTCAGCGTTACTAAATCCATTTCATCCTCAGCTACATCCAAGCATTATGCATTACTGGCTGTTAAAAATGTGTGACACCAACAGCTACAAACTATGATTAAGCTATAAACTGGATTCATCTTATCATTTAAAACAGGTTGTTGCCATCAAACTGTACCATAACGCCAACACATAGGTTCACTCATTCATTACACTTGGATGTGTAACATGGCATTTTTTAAAAATACCAGTAGCTACCTTAATAAACTGCACCTTCTGTTGTTGGACATGGAAAATTTATTCATATAATTCAGTATGACAAAGAAAAGATAAAACAGTCCCACAAGTGATAAAAATAAATGACCAGAGGGGGTAATAAAAGCATAAATTGGGAAGTCCTTCATCATCTGGAAATTTTTTGCAGTTTAAAGTCCTTCTCTGTACACATATCAGCGAAATAGAATGATAGGTGCTCAAAAAAGTTTGATGTAATTAATCAATAATATCAGCTAATATGAGTCTATTGTGGCTAATGAGATTATTTTTAATTGTAGACAAGCTTGCTAAAATTGGCTCAGCATAAAAAGTTCAATTTAAACTCAAATTTAAATTTTCTAGGATTTTCTTATTCTGTCATAATTAGGAAGATGCAATAACTGGCCAAATTTGTTTATTATTTGTCTATTTTTTTATCTGAACTAATTTGGCCCTTAAAAATGCAGTATAAGCTGTATCGGGTTTTGTGACCACATAAGTTTCTGCTCTGTGTATTAAAAAACAACAACAACAACAACAACAACAACAACAATAATAATAATAATAATAATAATAATAATAATAATATATCAGTTAATCATTAAAACCTTTTTTAGTCAGGATTAAAATCTAGACATCCCTTAGAAAATATTTTTTAAAATATCTTTTTAGGTAATAAATAAATAATAATACTTTTGTTTACAACAAATAAGAACAAAAAGCTTAGTGAATGAGAATTATACAGCTGAGATCTTGATAACCTGGAACATCGCAATTAAAATATTAAGTAAAATGTATAACAAAACAAATTAAATTCCCAACTTGCCACATTTATTGCCATCACAGAGATGAAGAGCTCATCAATATGAATCCCTGAAAGAGCATACATACTGTACTACTTGATGTATTTTTGAATGGTCATGTAAATTTTGGACAATTAGTATACACTCACTCACTCATCATCTATCGTCATCGTTTCTCCTGTATTCAGGGTCGCGGGGGGCCTGGAGCCTATCCCAGGATACTTAGGGCACAAGGAGGGGTACACCCTGGACAGGGTTATTAGTACACAATTTTTTTTTTTTTTTTTAAAGGCAGATTCTCTGACTCCAGTGCAGAAGAACAAGCCTGCTAGTTAGCTAGACAGCAATGTAAATGAAATGCTTGGGGAAAATCAGAGGTGATGTTGCTATTGTGTAACATCACAAAGCAATACTAGAGCTTACTCAAGGAAATTGATAGCAGATGAAGTAGTTTTTTTCTTACCTCCCTTCGTTAGTAGGGATAAAAAAAAATAAAAATAAAAAACTCTTTAAAAATTATTTTTAAAATGTTGCCATTAGCTTTTTTCTAATCCAGTGACTGCATCAAACACTGAGAAGCTTAGTGTGGCACACAGTTTAATGAGAAGTGTGCATTGGATGTAATATGAATAGCTAGTGTGAAACCTTGGCCAGCAACATGTACAAAAATACATGATACTTTATAAGCCATGGGCAGAGTTCAGGAAGCTGAATCTAGTTGTTTTCTTAATAAACAGACAAGTTGTTTCAGCCTTATAGCTACCAGCATAGGGTAGTTACCAACAAAACTGCCTTTACCTTCTTGTGAAATTTATGACTAAGCTGTAAAAGTTGTTTCAGCTAAGAGACAGTTTGTCCATTGTTTGATGAAGCAGAGGAGGTTCACTCTGTTGTCTGTTCAGTCTCTGTTTGGGCTTGCCTGTCTTGGTTAGCCACACCAGTTTGCACTGCTGTAGTGCTGTACCAGACTTGACTGTCAGTATCATGCCAGGATTGACCATGTGGATGCCGATGATGACTAAATATTTTTGTGTCTTTAGCATGCAGGGTTTTTTTTGTATTAATCTCTTGAGCCCCAAATATCATTATATAAGGAAATTTTCTTCCAACTTCATTATCTATATTGTATACTTAGATCATCATATGAGCACCATTAGTAGTATTTCTTTTGCCAAAAGTTTAATGTATTAGCTACTATCTTCCATTTCTCTTCTGTGACTAATATTAAATTACTCAAAGATGTACTGTATCTTTTTAACCATCTAAGAATTTAATGTATGCATGAAATAAAACATGAAATGCTTTTGGAAAATGTGAACATATGAAATAAGAGTGATACAGACACATTAATATTTAATTTTACATTCCAAATGTGCATTGACACAAACCAGAAGTATTGCCAATTAATACATTATGAAAAATGCAAAAAAAAAAATCCATCATAATAATTATTTCAGACTGTTATACCGTGTAAACTTTACTTTGATTAAACAGTGATTTTGTGTCTGGCACAAAAAAAAAGTTAAGTCTTATTAACTGTAAGTCTCTTATTTGCAGAGTTTGTAACTGTTTGCTTGTGTCTTCCATGTTTCTTCCTCAAATATTATAATGATCCCTCATCATGTGTATGCTTTTCAAAAAAAATTTTTTTTTTTGCAAATGTTACATTTTTGGGGGGATTTGTAATGTTATGATTTTTTTTTTAATCTAAATAAATATTCAAATAATTGTTTAAACATTCAGCCATTAAAATGATTTGTCATGATGTAAGTGTGGTGAATAATTGAGAGGGCTTTACTGGGATAGCGCTGGTGGATGAAAAAGCCAGCTGTGGACTGGGTATAGGTATGAAATAAGAGAGACAGCTTAAAGTGGAAGCTGCAAGCTGGCTGGGAGCTGACTAAGTGCAGGTATGGCCGAGGTTGCTGTGTGATAATGGCACGTATTGGTTTCAGTGCAGTACAGTTCATTAGGCACCCTGCTAGGTGTTCCGGGGGCTTGGAGGAAAGCTGTGTGAAGTTATTAAATGTCTTAAGACTCAATCCTAATCACCTCAGTCTGCTGCAACTGACAGAGGTGTTCAAGGCTGATTGAGAGTATTGATCACACTCTGTTTCTCTGACTGTCTCTCTGTCTATCTTTTGTGTGTGTTGCAAATACGCACTCCTAGCCCTTGATTTTGAAAGATCTTTTATTTGAAAGATCTGATATTTGTCTCAATCAACCAATCAATAATTAGCACAGGGATGAAGAGGCGCTGACAAGGCTATGAATAAGTGTTTTTCTATCTACTCTCTCACCATTCTTTCCTTTTCTCTATCTGTCCATGGGGACAAGAACTTGCTGAGTCAATGCATTGTGTTTGACTGAAGTTGTAAGGACAGGGTGGAACCCCTTAACTGAATTGACTTTCAGATTTACTGTCTATGTGTGTGCGTGTGTGCGTGTGCGTGTGTGCGTGTGTGTGTGTGTGTGTGTGTGTGTGTGTGTGTGTGTGTGTGTGTGTGTGTGTGTGTGTGTGTGTTTCTAAGTATGTTTCTTCCCTCGCTTTCCTGGTGTGCAGCATCGGCAGGATTGCTGTCACCTTCAAATATGGCATGAGGCCAAGAGCCGAGGGAGAAGGACTCTGCTGTTTCTGGTGACTTGAACTTGTTAATATCTAGATAATGGCACTCTTAACTCAAATAGCGCTACATGTCTTGACCATGCACAGGTGGGATCGATCTTCTAAATCTAAATCTTCTTCTGTCTACATATTGGACACTTAATGTTTTGACTGACGTTTGGCATCTTTCCACTACTGTAAATTTACTGTGATTTACAAATGCAATGCAGTTGAATAGAGCACGATCCATTTGGCATGAGACAATGACCATTCTGTGCCATATATGATTTTATATCTTTGCTGAAGTATCATCTCACATATCTACCACAACCCCCCCCCCCCCCCAATTCTTTCTTTTTATAAGAAATGGTGCTATATGTTTTTTTTATTTACCAAAGAAAGCATCTCAAATGATCCCAGAAGATAATCTTATTTTAAGTAGAAGCATTTTATATACAGTGTTCAGTTAGGTTACATATTAACCCACACTGAACTGACCCTGTCTAGCAGTTAAATGAGCTGATGTTACCAGGAAAATTATTGAGCAATAACTCAATAACAAGGTCAGCATGTATAGCATTTTCCTTGCAAACAGTACAAAAATCACTCTTAATTCCAGCAATCACTGGGTGATATCAGGGAAAAGGGGATTGCGGGGGAAAACATACACTGTGTTACGACATAATTATGTGTAAGACAAAATTCCATTTGTCTTACATCAACATCAACTTTGTTCCTTTCCACAATGACAGGATTGTATTGGGTTCATAGTGGCTCTGTAATTCCAAAAGTCACAGGATTCTGTCAACATATCACTTCTACAATGATACCAAATTTACCTCGACATAATTATATGATGTAATAAAACTTTATGAATTTCACATGACTAATACATTTATCATTTATAAAATCTGAGTTTAGAGTTAGTCTGGTGTGTAGTGTGGCAAGGCTAATTTATGCATGTTCAGGGTTGTAAATAACAGTAAGGTTCTAATGATAAAGTAGTGGTGTGTAAGCGTACAGAGCACATTCAGCTTCTGCAAATGCGTGATGCGTGTATGGTCTGTGACTTGCAATTTTCGTTAGTTCAAGTCACACCAAAAATTCTTCATGCTATATTTTTCTCTCCAGCTTTGTTCAGTTGTTCCTTACGAAAGAGAATTTCTATTTCATCCCATTGGGATTCACCTTCATAAATAAAGAATAAAATTACACCACAATGCACTAGGAAGTTATTTGGCTTATGGGACACATAAAAAAAATCAAGTCACAAAAAATATCTAAAACGCAGTTGGGTAAGTAATTGAACAGTGACAGTATTTTAATATATTTAATCTAGCACAATGGGCTTGAAATGAAATAATGATCAGGTTAAAGTGCAGAATATCCATGGTAATTACTGTGTATTTACTTGTACACTACGTGAACCATAGTAATCACATGCCTTTTTATATTATCCCCATTTTTCCCTATTGTAGTTATTTTCAGGACACAAAACACATCTAGGATGAGATGCAACCAAGAATCCTATCAATGTGGTATTGTTATTTCTCACTCTCTCTCTTTCTTTGTCACTCACTCACACACACACACACACACACACACAGACACAGACACACACACACACACACACACACACACACACACACACACACACACACACACACACACACACACACACACTCAGATGAATGTAATATGTTGATGGACATATTTTCTTATACTGTATATACATGAAAAATGAACACATTTTGTAACAACTATGAAAGTTTCAAGTTTGCACTGCATGGTTTTTGGTTTGACTTTAGGATTCTAGGCATATACTTTTCAATAATCATTCTGTTTTTGTTTTGACTCCATTATTGTTAGGTAAAAAAGTTAATGGCACAGAGATTCATGGTAATGTCACAACTAAAAGTCTGACATTTAAAAGAATAATCATTTTAAGACTTTACAGTCTGGAAAGGGAGAGAGAGAAAGCAGGGAAGAAAAGGGGGCGAGGGCATATCAAACAAATTCAGCAGCAAATTTCAAGATGAACTTCAAGCTGTGGAGTGCTGCGTGCTTCTCTTTACACCACGCTTCATGGTCCATTCAATCTCTATAGAATGAGAGCCTTTTAAAGGACAGATGTATTGCAGATGCTATTGCTGTAATTGGTAAGAGTTGCTTTCGCAGAGTACAATTTGGTACATTTACTTCCTTTTTGAATTGATTGTACTTGTAAGAGTGCCATTCAATTAAAGAGAGTAGCAGTAAAAAGACAAAACTTTCTTTCTTTCCTTTTTTCATTCTTTCTTTCCTCATAGTCATGTCTTCTTTCTCACATCTAACTCCACATAGTCCTGTAGCAATCTCAGTCCTCATGTCTCACTCATCATAGTCTATAGATATCTCACTCCTCACAGTCCTGTAAGTGTCTCATTTCCTACAGTCCTATAGTCACACTCCTCAAGTCTCAGTCTTAGGGTTTCATTTCTCAAAGTCCTGTAGGAATCTTCAAAAATCCTTATAATCTCATAGTGCCATCATTACTCCATGAAGTCTTCTAGGAGTCTCAGTACTCATGTCTCACTCATCGTAGTCCAGTATGAGTCACATGTCCTTCATGTGTTTTGCGCTTTGTGCCCCATGCCTTTCAGTCTAGTAAAGGTCTCGATTGTTCATACAAAAACAAATTCTGATTTTCTCTTAGTCATCTGTCCCACACAACAGATATGCTTCTATTTCCAGCAACATAATAGACCTTGCCAAGTCAGTGAGGCACACAACTAACATCTGTCAAAATGCAACCTCATCCATCCTGCTGGAGTTTCTTTAAAGCTGAGTCGATTTCCTTGAATTGTGTGTGTGTAAGTGAAAACTCATACTGTACTGTATATACAATGAGTCCTAAAAGTCTCCATACATAGTGGTGGTTAGATCAACAGAGTCTGGGTTCTTGGATCGGTCACTGTGGCCGCAGTGGAGTTGAATTTTACCTTTGAGTGCAAATGAAGACAGATTATTTAAAAGAATGTGACTGATGTGCAATTAAACATGCACAACACCAGATGCGTTAACACAAGTTCATCATGAGTGGGAGAGACAACTCTGTATGTGTTTACAAAGAACTATGGTCATGCAGAAGATGTAAACAATTTCCTATGTATGAAAACTTCTGGGCCACCCTGTTCTTTGTACACAGCGCAATGATTGTACAGCTTGTAGTTTTAGGGGAAAAAATGTTCTATGCATGTAAATGACATTCCTAAATTAAAATAGACAACCAAAAAAACCATGTTGTGCATTTGAGTGAATTGAATTGTAATTTACTGCTGGCCCTGCATCCACATCACACTCTGCTGCATATTGTACGAGAGATCATTTTACTGATAAAATCACTGTGCATTGTTCCTGTTTGAAGTATATTCCTTTAAATGTCCTACAACATATTGCCTACAAGTGGTCACTTCTGTTAGGCTTTATAAGCATCACTTCTGATAGTCGCCAGGTTTTTCACCCTTTATGTCCCCTTAAGTATAATAATCATAATCTTCAGGAATCTCACTCCTCATCAGTCACTTCTTATAGTCTCATGAGTCTCACGCCTCATGCCGCACTCCTAATAGTCTCAGTCCTTATACACCTGCTTTGAGACGTGCCACATACTAGATATGGAGAAGCATGCAAGCTTTTTGTCTGTGTTTTGGTAACAAATAATCTGGTCTCTCTCTCTCTCTCTCTCTCTCTCTCTCTCTCACACTCACTCTCTCTCTCTCTCTCATACCTGCTCTCCTCGACCTTTTTTCTGGTACAGTTTTAAGATATTCTATGAAAATAAAACAGGATGCTACAAAAGAGGACACTAACAGGTTGCTCTGGTTCACATTTTAAAAGAAAGTGTTCAGGCTGTATACAAGAAAACATTGGTGAAAGTTAAATTAAATGATTTTTCATGTGTGCCAATGCTTGACCTCCGCAGCCTTAACATTCATCATGGAGGCAAATGAATGTCAGAAGGAGATCTGACTTCCTACAGGGCTACATTCAGAGGAAAAATTCCAGTCATTGAGGTGACGCTCCTACAAAATGCATTTTCTTTTTCTGCTGGACTTTACATGAAAACATTCTGCATTGAACCCTAATGCACTGCTCAACCTGAAGAATGGCATTTATGAATACAAGGAAAAAATGAAGATGGAAGTAATGCATTCTTTTCCAGTTTGTTTATTTGGTGCTTTTATAGCCACTAGCCAATTAAAATTCCACCATCATGTCTGTGTCCATTCATTGACAATAGGCAGGTGTTTGGCTCGGATGAGATATATCACTATTGCTTACCTGCTATGTGACACTGAGCTTGTGTGTGTGTTTCTGGGGAAGGGGGTCACTAAGGATTAAGCTCTTTGTTAAAGCCAAATGCTCCTATCATAGTAAGATTACATATTAAGACTGTTAATATTGTGATGATATTTTACTGGTCCTTGAGTAGAAAAATAAATAAATAAATAAAATTCAAGGTGCAACCTGTTTTTTGGGTTAGGTATTTATGTATGATAATACACAAGTAAATGGGAATCCCTGATTAAGATAGTAATGTGTGTGAGTATGTTCCACAAAGCATGTGTGTGTTGAAGAGAAAAAAGATTCACATGACCGGAGCATGTTAAAATTCACTGTTTCTCTTTTTGGATGAGTATTCCTTAGTTAACGTGCTTCATAACTCTGTGCATGACAAACAATAGACAGGGGAACCAATTAGTTTGTTGAGATGTAAAAAAAAAAAAAAAAAAAATCACCTACGGTAAATCCCAGCAGATATGTTATGATTCTTCTCCGGGAAGCATTTAGCCGACTATTTCTTTGTTTGCCAATGGCTTAATTATGGAAGCACTGTAGCATTGTGTCTCCCTGGAGAGCTACTTGTTGGAAATGTGCCAATAGCATTAGAGGGAAAGAAGCTGCCTTGTGTGTGTGTGTGTGTGTGTGTGTGTGTGTGTGTGTGTGTGTGTGTGTGTGTGTGTGTGTGTGTGTGTGTGTGTGTGTGTGTGTGTGTGCGTGTGTGCGTGCGTGTGTGTGTGTGTGTGTGTGTGTGAGAGAGAGAGAGAGAGAGAGAGAGAGAGAGAGATCCTGGGAAAGAGCTGAGAGTAAATGCCTGTAGGCCACCATAACTAAGTAGCTTTAGGTAACACATACTCCCTCAGTGGGAGGAATTCATTAATCTATATATGAGCTAAAACATATTGACAGAACCCCTAGTTATTGGACCCATAAGAAATAACGCAATGTGATAATAGATTTTTTTTTTCCTTAACAAATCAGTTTTATCTGCTAAATATTTGCCCTGTACAGTATATGTGATTTGTTATTTTACAAATGACAATACATACACCAGGGGTGGTTATACTCTACATACACATAAAACCATTATGTGACTGTTTACTGCGTCTCATTGAGCAAGCTATCTTATTATGTCACAATGTCCTCGTGACTAAACAATTTCACTGAACAATCAAACTCTAGTCAGTGATCACAGGCTTTCGGGTAGGTTCTGTGTCCCGCTGCAGGGTTTTTTACCCCCGCCTCTCTCTGCTCTCCATCTTTCCTCTGTTCTTTATTGTAGATGAGTGTGCTGTCTGGCATAGCCTCTGTATTGTATCAGCTGGCTTTGATGGCAGTTCCGTTAGCTTCCCCCCAGGCAGAGTGCTGGGGTGTCAAAGCAGGTACACACTACATTCCCGGAGCACACACATACACACACATACACACACAAATTGTTTCCTCAGTCACTACAAAATGCCCCCTGGCTCTCAACACAATCCCAACACGGTGGATCCAAGTGGTTCTGACAGACCAGCTTTGCCATGCTAGATGTTGCGTGTTTAAAAAGCTTGTCATCGCACAGTTACTAAATCACTTACAGATATAAATCTATGTGCATATGTGTTTCTTGTAAAAATCTATGTCTACCTGTGTTTTTATGTTACCACAGGTGTAAAATTTTATATTTACAGCACAATTTTAAGCAGCAGCTATTTCCTGCTATTTTCTGCTCACTTACGGATTGAAATGAATGTATGAGTTTGTAAGAGTTTATTCATATTGATCTGTGGGTCAAACTTGTTAACACATATTTAAAAATATATATTTAAAAAATAGACATTCTCTGTATTTCATATTTGCTTATACTCATTTACTCCATCACAACACACCTAATATGAAAATGTATAGAGGCTAAAGCTGTCATAATTAGAATAATTTAGCTGTGGCTACCTAGGATAATTTTTTTTTGTTGGGGGGGGGGGGGGGGGGGATATTGAGTCCGCTTCCTAAACAAAAAAACGAACGACTAGGGATTGTCAGGCATCCTTTGTGTTGGTCCCAAGTCCAGATAAAATGAAGGGTGGCATCAGGAAAATGAGTGGTGCTTAAGCTGCAGCTAGCTTGCTAGTTACTTTAGCTAATGTCAGTAAACACAATTGGCCATTAAATGACAAAATCCTTTGATTGCTACATTCATCTACCTAAAGCAAGTCACTAGCAAATACTTAGCTAGCTAACATTTCAGTTCAGGGAATTTACAATTCCTGAATATTTGAAATGCATATAAATTTTGCCCACATACATTTTTATTTTAGAAATATAAAACTATAATTATTACTTTCGGATATTTTATATTTAATCATTTACAAAACACAATGTCGTCTATAATTCTAACACTGTTATTCCTAATGGCTCATTGTACAGTATGTAAAATGTAAGTAAAATGGGCATGTTTAATGGTGGACATTACACTTAGAGAAATAAACTTAATCATTAAAAAAAAAAATCTCTGGTTTTTATCGCCTCAAGATTATTATTTTTTTCATTAACTAATCAAGGTAATCATCTTACAGCAAATGATCATCTTACATCACATGATCTATCATACTATAAATAATAATTCATTACTGACAGTGAAGCTAATAGGAAATAAGTCTTAGTAAATCCCTAAGGGTTCCTAATTTTTCCCTTTTGGGGTAAAAGGTTCTATTTAATCCGAGCATATTCTTATCAGACAAGATTTACAGTAGAAACTTTTGGGACGTTTAGATCTAATATCCAAAGAACTGCTAAAGAACACTTAAATACCCCCACCCCACCACCACCCCCACCATCACCAATTCTTTCTACATATGTTTGGATATACCAGTCCTGGGAGTTTTAGGGTTAAATAAGAGAAGGATTATGTCATCTAATTGTCTAAGCAGGATGACAACAATTCAGGTTGTCATCCTGCTGCAAGGTTAAGTAGTGTCTACATGAGGAATTTGGTCAGATATGAGAAGTTACTGTAAAAATTCTTTCCTCTCCAGTCACATCACCCACCCATAAAACATGTGAGTCAGTTCCACTGGCAGTCCTCTATGGTTCATGTCACCATCTTTCATGTCTGAGGATGTTTTGAACATAAGCAGTGCGTTTTCTCAGTCCATCACTCTGGAACGTTAAAGTTAAATTCAATCAGCTCTGTTAATTACTTACAAAAAAGTACCCAAAAAGCCACCACCTGGATTTAACTAAGCAAGTTAAGAGCTTCCTATTGGATAATTACTGCAGTGATTAATTAGTTTCAGGAGACAATGTGCTATTTTACCCAATATTTAGTTTCTCATTTCAACAACCATGCTAGAAGACATCCTGCAGTTGTGGCAAAGATACTACTCTGTTTCAGAACGGTTCAGATTATTGGCCTTTCATCAAGCAAAGAAAACAACTAAGGAGATTGGTGAAACTACTAAAATTGGATTAAGGACTATAAAATGCATTGAAAGCTACAGTAGATGGATAGTGGTGAACCATCATCTTTTGGGAAGAATTGTGGTTAGAAAAAAATTGTTTAATGATCACTTAAATGCTTGGTGAAATGAAATCGTGAAACACCAACAAAACCTTAGAACTCTTCACTATTCACCATATGGAAGTAAGGGGATTTCTATACACACACAATGCAACGAGAACTCTAGGGATTAAACAGCTGTGCCGCCTTAAGAAAAACAAGTATGCTGATAAAAAAAAGAGCTTTAATTTGCTAGGGAACATAAAGAATGGATTGTGTATCATTGGAAAAAGTCATGGGGTCTAATAAGTCCAGATGCTTAGTGCCTAATGTAAAGGCCTGTGGGGGCAGTGTTATAATCTGGGGTTGTTTCTGTTGGTAAGGTCTAGGTTCAGCAATGTTATGTGCCCAAAACATTATTGTAGAATTTTGTAGAATTTACTTTGGGTTTTCTGCTATGAATAGAGGATCAAAATTATACACACAGGATAAAAAATATATACATATACTGACTTAAATGATTAATTTGATGGTGCTTACAGTTCAGCATTTTAATTTGCCAAGGCCACTCACCTTCCTTTTACACCTGATGGACTAGAGCTGGTGGCGTCACTGTGCCAACAAGAAAAGAAATGTTTGACAGCACTCACTAGATTGACCAACACACAGTATAATGGGAAAGTCCAAGAAGCTCGGTGCGCATCTGACAAAGGGATGGAAGATTTACACAGGTCAGGAATGTCTCTAGGAATCATTTCTAAAAAACTGCAGATCCCAAGATCAGTTCAAACTATTTTATGTAAGGACACAATATTAGGAGGTGTAGCCACTTTGCCAAGGTCTGGGTGACAATGTCTTCCTCAGCTGAGAGATGGTTACAAACAACTGAGGAAGCACCAAGCCATGAATTGAAAGCTGCTATAACATTGCATTGCACAAAGTGGATAGAAAAATGGAGAGGATTCACAGAATTCTTTAACATATCCTCAAATCATTAACTGGAGGGCCAAAAGGAGTGCTCCGATGACCCTAAACACACAACAAAGCTGCCTTGGGAAAAAATAAAGCAGGCTAATCTTGTTGAAATTTTTGTGTGCCCTACCAGAAAACCAACAAATTTTACTTGAACAATACCAAATCTGCCAACCACATTTTTACCAGAAGCTATCGATGACTACCAAATGTCTTTACATTTTCACATTCAACCAAATATTAGGTATGCTATACTGTATGTATATTTCTGGCATTGCATTTATAATTCTGATTCTGTGTAGATCTCAATAAACTGAAAATAAAGTTCACAAAGGAAAGATCATTCATAATGAGCTTTTGCAAACCTCTTACAGAAACTCAACCTCAAAGAAAATTACAATTCTTTAAGGAACACATTGTTTTTTATCACTGTGAATGATGAACTCAAGCACTATAATGTGTTGCAAGTAGTTTGTATTTGGGATCATGAGCGAATACTTTGCTGCAAAGTCTTCTTAGGGAGGAAGAGAGAGAGAGATAGAGAGAGAGAGACAGAGAGAGAGACAGAGTAAGAAAGAAAGAAAGAAAGAAAGAAGTCAGTGACTGTGTGAGACACAGTTGTGAGGAATGCATGTCTCTCCATACGCATGCACCAGTGCTCTGGGAGACAGCAGGGATGATAATGGAAGTGGTGGCCGTATTGATTGCTCAGGCCACTAGTTTATTGTTCAAAAGAGTGACCAGCAACAGCCCACAGAGGCCAAAAGCTCTTCGAGCCTCCAGTGCTGTGTGTTTCCTGCTCTCTAGATCCCAACGTGTAATTGTTTGTGGTGCTGGTTGGGCCGATGCTGGAACCCCACAGGGAGATGAGTTGGTTCAGCCTCTGACCTTTACTCAGTTCAGGCCTGATCCAGAGATTGGGTGGAGAACATATCAATGTAGCTCTTTTCCCCCTGGCTCTACAATTAACACACACACACACACACACACACACATACACACTCATGCAGGAGCTCAGTCCCTTAGTGCAGGGCAAGATAGCAGAGCAGGAATACAATAGATCAGCTAACAGCTAATCATGACTCCCGGAAGCAAGACCTGTGTTTACCCTGTCTGTCATTTCACTGAGCTTAAATACAGCTAGTAGGATTTTATGTTAAAATTTTCCAAAGGGCTCATAGGAGTCAAAAAATTTAATTTTTGAAATGAAGAACAAAGAAATATTCACGATATATATACGTAGTATTTGTATTGTAGCACTCTCATTGCCACCACCAGGGTTTGATTCACCATGAGGGACCAAACCCTAACCACTGGGGGATCGCACAAGTCAGTGCCCCCCTAGTACCAGTCCCAAGCTCGGATAAATTGGGGAGGGTTCCATCAGAAAAGGCATTAATAAAAACCTTTGCCACACCAATTATGCAGACTGGGTCATCTGCAACACCCCCCCCCCCCCCCCCACACACACACACAAATACAGTATAGCTGAAAAAAAATTATTTGTTTGTTTGTTTTTACTTTTTGCATTCTATATTAAAGTACCATCTCATGCTCTTGTTGCTCCTTTTCGCTTATCGTTTTCATTCCGACATAACAGCTCACATTTCTACCATGCAAGTTCCACTTGTGTGTGCATTTTAGATGGGAGCATGCGTGTGACCTGTGGTTCAGGTGGATCTGGCTCTCTCACTGCTCACTCACTCTCTACTAAATGTAGATATCCAGCCATCCTCAAATGAACAAACACAATTTGGCAAATAGTACAAAAATGAAATTGAGCGTCTTGGGCTGTGCAGTCTTACCACAGCTCTCCTCGGTGGTGCCTCCCCTGGGTGTGCCCGGGAGCCGAAGAGTCTGTCTCCATCCTCACACACATTATCTGTGAGCGAGCGAACTCTATTTGGGAATTGGTAAAGCGCACAGAGAGAGAAATGGACTCAGAATAGAACAGAGCGGCAAATTCCATTTCACATCTGAAGTGGCAGAGCTGCAGAGAGATCATTTGGTTTGGAGTGAGTAAACACAGAGGACTCCATCGGCTGCAATGATGTGCTGTGTGTGTGTGTGTGTGTGTGTGTGTGTGTGTGTGTGTGCAGCCAGAAGAATTGTGGAAATTGAGCAGGAAGTGTAGGAGTTGTGTAAGGAAATCCAATGGTAAAAAAAAAAAAAAAAAAAAAACAAGACCGTTCTCAGATCACATGGAATGAGCTCTCTGTCTCTGTCTGTGTGCTTCATTCTTATTTTATTCTGCTGTCTGTTTGGCAAATTTAACTATTTGTGTCTCCACCGTATTTTATTCTTGTGCTTGAAAAAAAAAGATCACAAATGTACACCTTACCCAGGCTGTGAAAGCTATTCCTCAGATCTATAAATGTAAAATAGTGAGAGAAGGAGGTTGTACTCCTTTGCTGTTTTGATATTGAAAATGTGTGATATCCATAGGGCTGAGTGCGTGCATAGCACTCAATATATTGAGCAGATGAATATATGTCCAATAGAGCTATTACAGGAAGGTCCTGCAGGTGAAACTTGGTCTCTATCTATAGTTCATTTATTCATAAGATCCATATACTGATCAAGGGCATGAAAGCAAGTACCTGTAAACAACTCTAAAGTTTCTTTTTTTTTTTTATTCTGTTTTTTATTTATTTTATTTTTTTACTGAGAGCATGGTATATGGACAGTTAGAACCAATAGAACATGACCTAAAATGACTTTTAATTGATTGATTGATCGTTCAAGCAGCTCAGAACTTTTCTGCTCCATAACGGAGGAAATAAAACATCAGCAGCGCAAACAGAAAACGCCTTGTGTACAACAAATACGGCTCTAAAAAGCTGTTTAAAGATTTTTCAAATCAATTGTGTTACTGCATTATTTATTAAAATATAACCAAGATGTTTTTTTCCCCAAACATGAACCCTTGGTTCTTTTAAAGGAATGACTTGCATTTGTCAATAATAGTCCTTAATACAAACAGGTTTTTAATGATTTACAACCTCTTGATTAAATACACTTGAGTCAGTAAATCAAATCTCTGTGAACATCTGAATGTGTATGACACACTGTCAATAAACATATAGCAGAACCTTTTCAATTTTAGAATTTGAATTAATTAATTAAAAATTAGTTGCTGTTTCAGACATTCAATTAAATAGTTTTCTTCTTTCAGAAATCTGAAATGTTTATGTTTATTACTCTTTCCTGTATAAGAACCAAATAAAGCATTTTGAATTGTTTTGCTAGAGGTAGTAAACAACCATCTTTGTTTTTGGGTTGTTGACATGTGGTGAAAATAGAAAAAGAATTTCTATTTTCATTGATTAATTAATTCATTCATTCATTCTTTCATTCATTTTCAGTAACCTATGAGTGAGGAATATATACCTGCTTAGAATGTCTGTTCATCACAAGGGTAATTAATAATCAAACAATGTTTATAAAAACCAGCAAGATTTACACATTTTATTTGTAATATATAATACGAATCAAAGTGATATATT
The DNA here is from genome assembly GCA_030347435.1 of Clarias fuscus. Taxonomy (NCBI): domain Eukaryota; kingdom Metazoa; phylum Chordata; class Actinopteri; order Siluriformes; family Clariidae; genus Clarias; species Clarias fuscus. Next base: position 24,564,822 of record CM059209.1, on the reverse strand, counting down.
ATTAAATGTAATTTCATATCAAATATTAATAATGCTTTTTGTTATCAATTATACTTACATTAACACACCTGGGCTTACACAAACACAAACTAATATTCATTATTTAATGAATTGGATGCCCTAGATTATAGCTCATGATGTTTAGTAGATCATCTCCCTGTCCCATTCAATTCAGTTTATGATGTGTTTTTAAAAATAGATGCACATCATGTGGCTGTTTCATGGTTTTGTCAAAAGTGGACTCAATAGTGTGCCGCCCCCCTATTATTATTATTATTATTATTATTATTATTATTATTACAATAATGGACAATAAGATAATAAAATAGACAATAATATACCCAGAGTAACATTTTCATGTCCTCAACAGAAGACAGCAAAAAAACTTGTGATAACTGAGCAACCCTGGCATGGGGACAGATCCACTTCAATATTCAAAGCTGAGGCAGGAAAGAGAGATTGTGATTTAGTGGACATTTTAAAATTTCACGCGTGGACCATGTATTCCTGAATACTGACCAGCGGCACTGACAATGACATATTCTGGTCAACAGGTTTGACTTTTATTTAGAGGTGCTTTTGGAGAAGTGTAAATATAATGGTCATACTGAGGATGATGGAAACACACAAGAGTCGCCAGGAAATGGTTGTGTGTAGGGTTTTTTTTTTCTGACTAGAAGTCAGTCTCAATACCACAACAAGTATGGATCATTTAACTTGGCTTGTTTTTCTAATAATATGTCCTTGAAAATAATGAAATCATTACTAATACAATCATTTCTCCAGAAAAGACAAGAAACTAAGGAAATCTCTGCTCTTTCCCTAATTACTCCAAACTCTTCAGTGTAGCTCGATGCCTGCACCCTCTCACTGCTGGTTTGTTTGTTTTCATTCTCTCTCTCTCTCTCTCTCTCTCGCTCTCTCTCTCTCTCTTTTTCTCTCTGTCAGCCCATTAAATAAATAATGTTGTGCCTGTCTGCATTCCTGGTGTGTGCTTTTCTGTGCACCTCTGGGGGTGTATATCTGCGAGATATAGGATATATATTTTTTCTGAGATTAAGAGATGAGCGGGGGAAGGAGGAAAGGGGCAGGAGAAGGAGTAGGAAAGGGTGAAGCCCTGGCTCCTGCTGTCCAGCAGAACGGGCTGAAATGGCAGATCCATCAAAGCAGCAAAGCCTGTCTCACCTGGGGTGGGCTCGTACACACTCCACCGAGGTCTGCAGCACAGAGAGAGAGAGAGAGAGAATAAGAAGGAAGAGAGAGAGAGAGAGAGAGAGAGAGAGAGAGAGAGAGAGAGAGAGAGAGAGAGAGAGAAGCAGAGGGAGGTGCAGCGTGCTGTCCGCTGGCATGAGGCCAGACTACATTCAACACTGTTGTCCTTCTCCAGCAGCAGCTTGACGTGCAATTACAATAACTTTACACTGACCCCTGAGAAAATGACTCAATAACAAGCACTTTTGTTTGCCACTGAAAGCTCTAAAACATAAATTGTATAGATTATGCCTGAAAAATGTCTCATGCAGATTTACACTATATATGGCATTTCAGTTATGAATACCTGCAATCATAATGGATAATGTACATTGAGTGAGAAACCAATATTCAATCAATGAAATTATTAATGTCTCCAATAACCAGCTTACAAATCGTTATTCATAAGTCTGAATGAAGTGTACATTCTGCACCTTTTTTAGAAGTGAAATACATCAAACATCAAACTCCCCCTCATATCATTCTTATCATCATTATTTTGCTTTTCAAATGAACCACTTAGGCTTGTGCTAAAGAGCCATGTGCAGCATATATCATTAGTTTATAATAAATACAAACTCGGCTCGTTTGGAAAAATCTGCTTTTCCCAGATGCATTGGATTGGAGGCCAAATGGATGCAAAACGCTAACAGTCCCACACACGCAAATGAAAGCCATCATCATTTATGTGTGTGGGAACAGGGGTCATTCTGTATGTTTTGCTTTTTGTCTCTAAAGGAATTTCTACAGTCCCAGCCAGCTTTTGTGTTCATATCCTTTAGGAAATGTGGATGCTAATAAATGAGCAGAAATGGCTAAATATGTAGACATTTCAAGTATTGCACAGTGGATTTTTCACAAGTGTCTTTTGTGAAATAATAGCACTGTTAAACCACACACACACACACACACTCATTCTCTCTCTCTCTCTCTCTCTCTCTCTCTCCCTCACACACACACACACACACACACACACACACACACACACACACACACACACACACACACACACACACACACACACACACAAATATCCTTCTGTATTTAACATTCATGCTCAATGCTGTGGGAAAGTGACAATTGCTTATCTCCATGGTGATCAATAATGGCTATGGGATCAGGGAGTGGAGAGCATACGACTCTAATGCAGATAGGATGTCATTATTATTTTCTTTCTCCTAATGATGGTCATTATGCACGGCCACTGATTGAATTCCATTTGTTACCTGCATTTGAGACGAAGTAGAATAATTACCATTTAAGTGTCTCCATTAAAATTCATACACGAATTTCATGGCCAGACCTCCTGTTAAAAATAACTAGAGTATTCTTTGCATGTAAAATGAATTGTGTTTCGACCCAAGCCTGATTTAAATACTTGATTAAAGGATAGCCTGACCGCACCGATTATGATTTCTGAGATGATATTTGATGATCAACTGAAAACAACTTGTAGCGCCCATGTCCCCACATTCTTATTTAATATTAAATTAAAATGGATCTGCTGGTAAAACTGAATCAATATCCTGCTTTCTGTCTAAATTGCATTTCCAACCTTCTGCGCCTTGTTCAGAATAAACGTTGCTATTTTATTATGACTAATATAATTTCTTCATGGTCATTGCTTTGTGCTGTTTAATTTCAATAGTTTATGAGAATGTAAGATGCCTGACTTATGAAGGGCAGTGTGTGTTTTTTAATAAAGTGTTCAGCGTGTACAAGTTCCATGGGAAAATTATATATTTATATTATCATTATGTGCATTTACATGGTTTTTACATTTATATTATTTGAGCCATTCTAATTAAAATTAATTTGCAGGAATACTTTGTAGCACATCCTTACATCTCTATAGCAAATCCAGGGTCTACCAATAATATTAAGCTAACTGTCATAACTGTCAAAACTTACATTTTACCCCTACAGTAAACCTCCATTGAGGTATGCTACATTGAACAATGAGACATTCTAAACATAAGCATGCAAATTTACATCTATCATTTTTGAATTGTTATTTAGAAATGATATTTTGCAGTTTCTGAAATCACACAGGGCTCAAAAGGTTGAGAAGTTATGAAAAGGTGGTTCATTATAAACAAAATAAAATTAAACCCCCAACCCCCACATGTATGCATAGGTATTGGCCTATACATGACATTTTTTTAATTCTGAAAATTGGGGTTACAGACTGAAACCTCTGATGTTTTAAAGTACCATTTTCTGATACGTAGTCACACAAACCAATGGCAAAAAACGAATGCCTTACAGGTTCATGCTTAAATATCCAAGTCCCTACTTCTGCCTGTAAGTGCTGCAGCAATGTAGAAAATTTTTGTACTGTTGCAGAGAGTTAATGCCAATCCAAGCTGTGTTCATTTTAACTCAGCTCAAGAAAAGAAAACCATCTAGCACTGAACCTAAGTGGAATGCCCGTGGACAGGTTTAATATCTCTTCTGAGTTCGTGTGTGGGCTGCGCATAAAGCATCGCATAAAGCATCGCACACTCTCCCTCTCCAAACCGCTTCCAGCCTTATGATTCCACGCATTTTTAATGCCCTCACTAGATGTCTTCAGCACCAACAAGCCCATGTCACTTTTACTTTCTTATTTGACTTAAGTCCACCACTCTGTCCATCCACCCAGTTGGAATTAACTGTGTTTGTATTGCAGGTGAATAAGCCATGAGGGCCCTAATACAGCCAGGAGTCCAGCTGTGGCCAAGCGCCGAGCCCAGTGAGTGGAACGAGGAAGAGAGAGTAGGAGCTATAGTGAGACCTAATCAATCAATGCCAGATTACAGCTAAAGCCACTTCCATACCCATTAAAGGAGGACAAATGCAGAATTGCAACTGAACAACTTCTAGTTTTAAGCCAACAGTGGGACTTCCTGGTTATTTATCAAAGTCATTGCTGGTGAGCCAGGCAGCCCGGCTGTGCGATTGTTGTACTCAGCAGAGAGAGGAGAGAGAAGGAGCTTTGCTGAAAGGCCTGTTTATGCCTTCAGCTCTGCCACTGTCAGCCGTCTGGAATTTACTGTAAATCACATTGCTTTTATTGCAAGATTTAGTAGCTTATCCTCGGTGGGCTCTATTCACTTCGAGCTTGTCCCCATTAGGATGTTAGCCTGAGACCATAAAGGGATTCAGCTACATATCATCATACAATGTGAAACCAAACCTTTCATTTTTCTCTTTCTCTCTCTCTCTCTCTCTCTCTCTCTCTTTCTCTCCGTAGCCTACCTTCTTTCCACATCTTCTCTTTGTGGCTTGCTTTTTATTCGCCCTTCAAGCCTATTCTTTATCAAATGCTAAGTCTTATATGCAGACTCTGGGTGACTGCTGCGTCCTCCTTGTGCATTGTACCTATCAATATTTTCTTTATTTCTATTAATGGATCTTGTCGGACTGCTCTTGTGTTATTTACTGTATACAGATGTGTCAGATCATCAACAATGCAGAATCTCTTGCTTATTTAGAGTACAAAATGTTATGACTGTTTTTACCTCTTGCAGAACCAGCAGCTACAGCATCTCCAATTACTGACTACAAAATCTGAGCGAAATAAAGCTAGATGTTTCCCTGGAGACCAATAGATTAATATTTTATATCTGGAATGAGTAATGTGAAAATCCTCCCTCTGAATAAAAGGAGCATAAACGTCTAACAAAAAGCTAAAATGCAGGCAGGCTGCACCGTTTAACAACAACATGTACTGTAAATACCTAAGATTAAACAACTCTTTTTACAATTAAAACAGACTTAATGAAATGAATTCAAATTACAGTGTGCTGCTATCTGAAGAACTTAATAGCCTATAGTTTGACCCTTTGTGTTAAATAAACTGATTTATAAAATTTAAATAATAACTTACAACTAATATTGTCAATGTATACAGATATGATTCAGTTCATTCAGTTTCTATGGTGACATTATTTGCCAGCAGGCAGCACCGACTAAATTTAGCTAATTGAAATAAATAAATAAATAAATAAATAAATAAACATAAATGATCACTCATCTGAATTTTTCCCAAATACAGACCAACAAAGTCAAGGCAATGACAAAAGGTGGGTCTCTTTAAGCGATAATTTGATGAGTTCTGAAAGGCTGCAACTAATCTAAATAAGCATGCATAGTGTACTGTAAGTACTGTAGGTACTATATAGCTGTAAAGGATAATAAAGCACAAATAAACCAACTGAACAAGCTAAGTATAAAAACTGCTTGAGAGTTGTATTGTGTGTGTTAAGCTGCAGAGCTATTTTTTAAGATCAGGCTAAGCAGTGTAGACAGAACATTGAAAACTAGCTTGCTAGCTTAATTTTTCCAACAGTGATCATCTGCTGC